>JAKGUB010000336.1:2287500-2325000 GCA_026261675.1 Hippocampus mohnikei
TAGACAAGAGACTCGTCTTTTGGGAAGGCACTAGGCGCTTTCACGACACGCGCAAATAGAGGGGACCGAGAAACCCCCACGCAAACCCACACACGAAAGACTTCTTTTTTTTTCGCAGTCCACGCACTACATCATTTTATTCGGGGCTCATGTGTGCACCGTGTTTACATGTTTTCGTTAAGAGAACTGGCTCCAATTCCCCTGTTCCAAATAGATTTTAACGAGAATGTCAATGCTCTTCTTGTGATTTTTTTTTTTTTGGTAAAACTATGTTGTGTGTTGGTTGTAGATATATATTTTCTCTCGCCCTTTGCCCTCGTGTTATTATCAGCACGTACGATCCACTTTATAATTATAGAAATGTTAATTTCTTGCTTCTTTTATGGACCGAAAAATATTTATGGCCATGAATAAATACTGGCAACTTTTCAGACATCCTCATCATTTGGTTTTCATTTAACGGTGCCAAAATGTCCGTTTGTGCGTCAATTTGAGATTACGCATTCAAGTTTAGCATCATACCAAATGGTCGTGGTCCCCCATTAGGATTTCTTGACATGCTGCTCCCACGTGCGCCGAGAAAACTTAAAACCCACAGAACCAGCAACAAATATTAAATTAAAACACCCTCAGATAAACATCATTGGCGGAATAGATCTTGAGCCCTTCAGTCTTTTCTGTTTAGGCAAATGTAAGGCATTAGAACATTTCCTCTAAATCCAAGCGCCCTCGCTATAAAGCTTGAAGTCACTTGTGAAATGGGACCAAAATCCACTCACTTAATAGAAGAGGGCTTCTCAACACAAGAAGCTTTTATGTCAAAAGCTCTCCTTTTTGTTGCGTTTGAAACCGGTCCACCGGCCTTGTGCAAATGGAGTTTAACGCAATAAACGCGGCGTTATCTTGTTAAACGCGTAACTTGCAAACAAGAGGAAAGAAAATAATCGATAGCTCGGCTGTCATCAAGAGGAGCTTCGCGCTGACTCGCATTCCGTTTGAATACGAACGTCTTTAACAAGAATATTTCCTGTCGCTGTCGGACACAATTTGACTTATGGAGCTAATGTTACTCCTTTAAGTTGCGCGTCGAACGTACAAACCACTTCCACGGTGGATTATCTGACTCCGGTCAATATCTTGAGTAAATATTGCAGAAAGAAAAAAAAATCTCAGCATTTCCTTTGGCCCAGGAACACACGCGCGCGCGCGCACACAGGCACACGCATACACACTTACCCACGCACGCACACGCGCAGGCGCGCACACAAAATATCCCAACAGATGTTAAAGCCGCCCATATCATCGCTGAACAAACAGCTAAATTGGACAGATTTGCTAATTATTTACAAAACCCGGTCTCGAGGGACTACTGCTTTTCGAGCATGTGTTCGCACAGAACCGGCTACACTTGGAAGGTTAAATAACTCGAGGTGGGGTTTTTTTTAGATACTTTACTGACCATACAGTTAGTCACGTGCGTTGCAGAGAAAATCTTCGATATTATTTATAATCGAACGACTACATTAAAAAGGAGCCGTTTTGTTGGACTCTATCATTGCACAATACAGTACAAGACCAAGCTCAGAGACAAAAGGCCAGGCTCGGTTCCGATGCATGTTGGAGGCGTGCATGTTACCAAGCAGCGGCGCAAGGATGCAGACAGTGGAAGAAAAAAGACCGAGAGAAAGCAAGCGTGTCAGAGTTTGTCGGTGGTGTTCGGAGTCAGGGAGATGCATCTTTGGGCTTTTTGTTGCCGCCTGTCACTCGGTGTCATTGTGATGTTTTACTACACACGTCGCATCCCATATGGGCAGCTGGGCACGGACAAGGAGAGCTGGGGGGGGGGGTGTGGAAAAGGATCTTTCACAAAACCCAAATTGTGTCAAGCTTTCAAATAAACCATTGTTGTCTCTCCAAGAAAAACGAATTAAAAATTCGTGCTATATCTATTCTGGTCCGCCAAAAGAAGAAGCTCTATTCACAGATAACAGGGAGTCCTTCTTCTTTGATAGAGCTAAGCCAACAAGAGCCCCCTCATTTCTGCTCTGCCTCCATCCTCCTGTTTTCCAAAAGTGAAAGGCTGATTATTGTCTCTCCCCAAAAGCGAGTAACACAGCGCGAAAACTATTTTTAAAACCGGACACAGTTCTTCCTTGTTTGCCTTCACTCTTAGCTGCGTGTCTTATTTTCTTCCCCGTCCAAAACATCAATTCACTCATTTCTTTTCTAGCGTCCATCGTGTTCACTTTTCGTGGGTCTGAAAAGAAATTAACTCAAATGTGATAATGTTATCTTTTGTCCGGCATATCACCCCTGGGTGACACGCCGGACTCCAGTGTGCATCAACCAAATATTATTTTCTGTAAGTGTTGCCAACTTAAGAGAGCATTTCATGCTGAGTATAGCCCTGGGGGAAGAGAAATATTATCCTATTTCATTTAAGCAAATTGAAAGGTCAATTTTAACGTCCGATAGGCTATGCCTGTATTCATCTCCACATTTTTCTGCTTTCTTATAATCAAATATAATTCCTATCCGCGTAGTTATAATGATTTGAATATGTGCTCAATTCGTTATTAACGCTCAATAAATTACAATTTAGATTGGAGATTGCTTGAAGAGATGTTCAAACAGCATTTTTCTATTGTGCGCAGTTCAAACTGCGTGGATAACACTATTGTACATATAACCCGTGAATACAATACTTGAGGAAATGCGCACTTGGAAGACCGTGGATATTCGTCATCCTGCCCAGTTGAACCCCGACACGAATCTTTTCTCCCCCCCCCTGTCACGCACATCGCCAAAATAAACGAGGATTTCAAAGCTATATGAAGCGGCGCCCGCCACCTCATTTAAAGGAAGCTATCTGGGTTTTATTGCCTTAAAGGAGATCCAGATTAGATTTGCCACAGTGCTGATATTAAAAAGAGAGGGAGTGATGGAGGGCGGAGGCACCACACGAAGGGAAAGGAGTTGTTTCGCAAAATGCCACAAGATGGCAGCAGAGGTCTTTAGTTCCGTTAAATTTGTGTGTACTACAATGCCAATTGACTTAAATTTAGCCATTCATCTATTTTAAACACATTTCTATTACGTGTATATACAGCATACTGTATATATTTTTTTCATTTTTGAACAAAAAAAAATGCTATCACTCTTACATCGGAAAAATCCAGCAAGAAATGTTTACAGTTGAAATTGCTTGAAGAGAAAAGAACAGTAGGAAGCCTTGTATACTTCCACAGTGTGGCGCAATAGGATAAGGTGACAAAAATGGTGAAATTGAACAATGGCGTTCAAGTGTGGTCATCCATGGCATGTCTTTACTCAGCCGTAACCCAGTCAAACAAAGACGAATTATTGAAGTTTTAGAAAATTATTAAATATAATTAATAATTAATAATAATATGAATATAGTTATAAAATTCTCTCTCTCTCTCTCTCTCTCTCTCTCTCTCTCTCTCTCTCTCTCTCTCTCTCTCTCTCTCTCTCTCTCTCTCTCTCTCTCTCTCTCTCTCTCTCTCTCTCTCTCTCTATATCTCTCTATATATATATATATATATATATACAAAATTAATTAGGCGGTCCGGTAAGCCAGGGGTTAGCGCATGGAACTCACAGTGCAGAGGTACCGGCCTTCCTGTGTGGAGTTTGCATGTTCTCCCCCGTGCCTTGCGTGGGTTTTCTCCGGGTACTCCGGTTTCCTCCCACATTCCAAAAACATGCATAGATTGAACTGATTGAACTCTCAAAATTGTCCCTAGGTGTGAGTGTGTGTGCGGATGGTTGTTCGTCTCTGTGTGCCCTGCGATTGGCTGGCAACCGGTTCAGGGTGTCCCCTGCCTATTGCCGGAAGACAGCTGGGATAGGCTCCAACACGCCCCGCGACCCTTATGAGGATAAAGTGGATCAGAAAATGGATGAATGGATGGATGAATATAATTATTGAATTTTATATATATAAAGAGAGAGAGAGAGAGAAATTGGGAATTTCACCATTGTGAGACAAATAAAGGTTTTCATACACACACACACACACACACACAAGTTGGGCGGACCTGGTCTAAATATTTTTTACCTAACATGCTCCATGCAGATAGTAAATAACTAGGGTAATATATTATAACGAAACATATATAAATAAATCCAAATAAAATAAAGCCGAAAAAAGGTATAAAGTGCAAACACTGGTAAGTAGGCGTCAAATTAAAACTGCCATCTTGCGACTGTGATGTTTGTTTGAGTACGTACCAATAGGGGGCCTCATTGTGTTGAAAGATGCAAACGCAGGGAGGGTGCATGGAGAGACTCCAACATGATGAAAAGAAGCTCGGAAGTCTTTATCTGTAAAAGTTCAAAGCTTCCACTGGGGTCAATCAAGACTGAATAAATATTGCAACTCAATAAAACTGAGGTGCAAGACACGTAGCATTTTACAATCTGGTCCAGGGTTCTCCTTGTTCGAATGATGAATAAATATGGGAAAAGTCAATGACTGACCCTTGAAAGCGAGAAGAAAATGCACGAGTGTCTTCAGGAGACGTCACATCTCTACACAAAGCAGAATGTGGGCGAGAATGTCAACGGTGACTTTAGCTCTGCCGCTACAAGATGGACATGCACGGAGACTTCTGAGACGGCAAACAAGAAGAAACCACGAGGAGCAGCCGACATGGCGCCCTTGGGGACATTTTAAGTTATGCTTCCATCGTAGAATTGCATTGTTTTTACTAATGCGTTTCATTTAAAAGACAGTGTTTCGCCCATTTTAAAGCATAAGAAAGTTTAAGTACAATATTAAGTGAAATATTTTTACATAAAATACAAAACACGTGAAGTCGATATTGTCTATGTATGTATAATATACAACAAATATGAATATTTTTGACTGATTAGATAAACCTTTTTTAATGACAATTAAATGTTGACCAGCCAATGCAAAAAAAACACACACAAAAAAAAAAACAGCGATCAGGATTATAATACGGAATGTGACAATGCTAACTATCTTAAGAAATACAATGTGTACTTTAACAGGGATGTATGCTTGAAAACAATTAAAACGACTTAGACAATTTCAACTGTCATACAACAAACAACTAAAAACTCTGACAAAAAGTCATGAAAAGTGAAGAGCATTTTGATTGCAGGAGCAATGCTAGCGAGGCAGACATCAATACAACAATAACAAAAGCATACAGTATCGGTCAATGTAGATATAAAACTGGTTACTTACTCGCCTAGCTTGTTGCGGCCAGTCGCTCAGAAGCAAGGTATCATCTTCACAGTATAGTGTGTTAAACGAATGATACACAAGTGATGCTTCCATTAATTACGGTACATTTGATTTGGTGTGATTATGTCTAGGAATATTAATTGGATATTGCTTTCCATGAAATGTATCTTATCCTTTCAAATTTAAAAGTTAACAGTAATAGCTGGGTGTAATACGATAATTATATTAAGGTGAATTTCCCCCCGCCCCCTGATTTCGTGGCACCACTTGGAGTTCACAGCTCCTTTGCATTTGCTGATGCTGAACTGTATTCCTTAATAGGCAATCACGCCCTACCTGCAGATGAGGATACAAAGCTTCATGGGGCTGAAGAGGAGGCAAAATAAAGTCTTCTCGGTTTGGTTCCGACTCGGGCACGGCGTTCATTCGCTAAAATGTAATGACAGCAATTGTGGATTGTACATTCCTAGTATATAAACAATTAATTGATCAGAACTATTGCTTAACTTAAAATTGTCCGAATTCTCAGATTTCAGCATTTCATTATTTTATTACTTTTGTAGTCCTTTGTGAAAGTAGACTGACTATCTTTTGTGTTTAATGAAAAGAAGACATCTGCTTTTACTGTCGAAAACAATGGTGCATACTTTTCCTTATTTTCTAACATGTTACGTCTGAACCCGTACCTAAATCATAATTAGTTCATGGGAAAAAAAAACAACCGTCAGCAGTCATTTAGTATGAAAATAATTATTGGCAGCCGTCATAAAATTCCCCTGTAGTTGACATGTAGTTGATCCTGAAGCAGCCTCAGAAGTGTGTAGCTATCAAACTCGTAGCCTTTCGCATTAATCAGTACCCAAGAAGTGGCACTTAATTTCAAAAGGTCGCTGAGTACATCACTCCCTCTTGGTAATATTGCCTAATTGTTGTTTTATTTGAGTTTTGGTTAATCATTAAACAATATACTTTAGGTTTAGCGATAGCATCATAAAAAAAGACAGCAAGAAATTATAAGGCAAAATACTTTTTTTATGCAATTATTTGATGGAATAATGAATTATTTTCGATAGTGACGGTCCTGCTAACACACACACACACACACACACGCACACACACACAAGAACACGCTCACACATTCAGTCCCCTACCCGGAAGACATTTGGGTTTCAGATCAAAAGTAGAATATCGGACAAAACTTCAGGCTTTTATTTCACAGTATTTCCATCTAGATGTGTAAACCAACTCAGGGCAGAGCACCTTTTGTTTGAAGCCACCTACTTTTTCAAGTCGGCCAAAGAGATGGAATGGACATCATGAATTCTTTCAGGGACAGCGGTTACTACAGTGGTCGGCTTATCGTGTTATCAGGTTACAGGGTGCATGAAAGGGTTAAATGAACTCAAAGAGCATAACATTTCATTTTTGGTGGCATAACCCTTACTGGCAACAACCGCACTGACTTCACCAGCCTGTTTCATGTTTGCTTTTCCAGGCCTTTACTGCAGCCTCTCTCAGTTTGTGTTTGTTTCTGGAGGTTGCTCCCTTCAGTCTCCTTTTCAGAAGGCGAAATGCATGCTCTATTGGGTTAAATTCTGGTGATTGACTCGGACCTGTCTGAGAACTTCTGCTTTTTCCCCATGATGAAGTTGCTGTGGCAGCAATGTGTTGGTCATTATCTTGTTTCATAATGAGGTTTCTCCCTAGTTTGGGTGCATTTTTCTTTCAATTGCATTTTTCTTTCAATTGCAGGGCAAATGGTTTGGTCGATTTTAGAATTCATTTTTCTACGATCATCAAAAATCAAAGAGCTGACAGATGCCCATAAATAATCGTAATAATACTGGAATTTTAGCCGACCCACCGCATTCTACTGTCCAGTACTGTAGTTCCACTCTCTGCCACAACCTACTCTCAGCAGCAGCGCTCCACACACGTATTTCCAACACTCATCTACAACGAGAAGGAACACCACTCTGTCAAACACGATAAAGAAGTAGAAGACGAAAGAGAAGATGTGACAACAACTCAGGCCGCTGAATCCTCTACGACGCCTCCCCAAAAATGCTACCTCAGCATCCTCTCCTGAACTCGGCACTCTTCGAGGAACCCACCAAAGATAAGAAATCTCCGGCGATGATCAATGACTATAACTTCTCCTTTCTCCTCCGTCTACGTACATGGACTTCGCTCTAAAGGTAAGTTACAGTACGGTACTGCATACTGTGGAGCTTATTGACATAATCCCCCCGTGGAACTACAGTAATAGCTGAGGGATGTGTTTGGGATGGAGTGGTGGACTTCCGCTTGACTTCCCGTTTTTGGCAAGTGAAAAGTAGAAAGGTATTTTGCGACGCCCGCCACTGTCTCCTTTTCTTTGGCACCACACTGAAGTATTTTATTCTCAATGACCTTAAATCACAGGTTTCAAACTCAAGGCCCAGGGGCCAGATCTGGCCCGCCACATCATTTTATGTGGCCCGTGAAAGCAAATCAAACATGTCAACTTCTACGATGACTGCTAAAATCTGGACCAAGAGAGATATTGGTAGCATTTTCTTGTTCCCAAACCCCTCATTACAGTAGTTGACTTCTTTATATGGTTTCACAGTCATAACAGCCCTCCAAGGGAAACGGTCACTACAATGTCGCCCGCGACAAAAATGAGTTTGACACCCCTGCCTTAAATGCTAATTATTGATAGAAATGCAATGTGTCTCAACTTGTGAATTGATCTTACCAACAGCCACTCACAGAGTCCATTGTGTTTGGATCTTGGGATGTCGACAGCACATATTTAGCACCTTTGACACAACTTAGCAAGGAATATAATACACAGTACATTATATGCAAATAGCTAAGAAATAGCCCAATTTCCACAATTGCCAAAATAGTATTTTATCTGCTCTGCTCTCAGCTCCTTGCACAAAGAAAACATATTCCACCGTGGGAGACGCTGATGGTGCAGTTCCTACATGACAGACTTACGTGGGCTGGAGATTTAAGTGCTGCACATGACGAGTAGCCAGCTTAGAGACAGTTTTGTGCAAACAGTGTGCATGTCAAGGTGCTTGACTTTGCTAAATGTTGAGATTAGAGAAAGAGCAGAGTCTGCAAAGTGCACGGACACGGTCAGGTTAAAAACTAAGAGTCGCATGAATTTTCTTCCGAGCAAATTCATCGACTCCCTCATTAGTGCACCGTGACGTATGATATATAAAGATTTAAAAATGTATAACAAACAGTGTGCAAGGTGTGCATTTAAGATACGTTTACATTTCAAATATCTATATAACACACAATGAAGCATCTTCGATTGACTATTTCCCGATTTCATGGGCAAAAAAAAAGTGTGACAAAAATATCCTATGGATGAAGTTTAATTTGAAGTGTTTATTTCAGCTCGCATTTTCACCCTGATCCAAATAGTTTGTTACCGACATAAATGACAGCTGGAATGATGCTGGGACAATTGTAAAGCTTTCATGGGTCGAAAATAAATGCTCATTTGAGATTCATCATGTCTTGGAAAACTCAATCCGCATGCTGTCACACGGGGCTGCTTTAAAACGATAGCATGATTTTTCTCTTTCTCACTGAGCTCGTTATGCTTCTGTTGCCTTGCTGAATAGTCCTTTGCAATCAGGAATCTCAGACTGGGACTCAGGTTCCCAGATTTGAGTGTTTACACTTTTAATTTCATGGATTGGGTCACCTTCTTCAGTGGCAGGAGCGTGCGGTGCTTGACATGTCAGCGCGGCAAACATGGAGACTTCAGCTTGATGACAAGTAGCCATCAGACGTTGCCGACACGTCCCAATCAGTAAGCGTAATGATCACAAGCAGCAATAATAACTATTTACGAAATGATTAGATCTCTGAAGACATGCAAGGAGCGCTGCCATTGTGTTTATGTGGATTCATGCTTGGCTGCCGAATGATCCTCTTCACAGAATTTCTGTTATGAATGAGCAGTTCTTTAAAACGGGGGAAAACTGGGAACGGCACAAAATCAAACAAACAAACAAAAACAAACAAAGCATAATACTGGATGTCTTTCTGAACCGACGGGATCTCAGTCGGATTGAAAGGTAAGCGCAAACACGGTCTAACGGCTCTGGCAGGGTGTGGCAGAAAGTGCAGCGAAGCATCCGACGCTCCATGCCTCCAGTGACCACCCACACATTCATTGATAACTCGGGCAGTTGGCTAGTTGAGACGTTGCTGTTTGTCTTTCTACCGTAAAAAAAAAAAGCGTTTTATCACACATGCAGACGTTCAACAGTCTGGCTAAATAAACTACACAAATGTGTGACACATAATTAGTCATGCCAGAAAAGGTTTTCAAAGTGCATGCGAGAAAGTGCGATGCTGCTGCCAGCATGTGGCAGTTCTGCGTTTCAAGCGTAGAGGAAGCGCATGGACATACGAACATATCCGCTCGAGCAGCCATCTTGAAATGGGAGTCCCCAGCGATATTCTTCCATTCACTTGTCATGAGGTAACTGTGTTTGGCTCCAAAGATATTCAGCCTAACTTGTCCTATTATTTCCCCATTTTGACACGGATTGGTTTGTCAGACATGCAGTTATAATACCGGATACCTAAGAAATTTTATAATGGGGGCTTCCATAACACATGAAGTATAATGGGAAAACCAAATGATTTTTTTCAATTTAAAAAAGAAAGATAGGGAAAAAAAACAACCCAACAACAATGAATGTGACCTTAATCTAAATATTCTTTGGGCTTTTTTGCTCTCGCATTGTTGAACAGTGTGGAAATTTGATGATCAAAATTTTAATATAGGATCATCTTCTGTTTTGGATTCATATTTTTATATCTGACTCCAGAGAAGTAGTGCCTGACCAGTCATGAACCTCACCGCACGTCACTGCATCAGACGATTGGATTTTTTGCTGATTTGGGGATAAATGAGCTCAAACCGGGCTAGATTATCGATATGTGTGTTCCCTGCTTCAAGTGAACAAGTAGTAAATGGCAGCTAAGTCATCCTTGTTTCAAACAACAAGACATTTCAGTGGTTACTTTGCAACTCGGTGATCTATACCACTCATTCTCCACTCAAACTCCAGTGACGTTTCCATTTCTAGGACCATTTAAAATCTCTTCAGATGGTCAAGCTTTTTCCAGTTGTCTCCTTAGTTTCCACAAATAGACCCTACTCGAACTACATTATCACTGGTGTTAGCCTTTTAACACAGACTTGTTTTCTTTTATGACATGATGTATTTGTTTTAATGTTGGTAAGAGAGGGGGCCCGGTGGGCGAGTGGTTAGTGTTGTTTTTTACACTTAAAATTCATATTTTACAATTATGTTGGTCTTTATTATCTGCAACAAACAGGACGTGTTTAATTGTTTTATTACAAACATATTGCTCGAATACATGTTGTCCACCCACGTGGATATGTTACCAACTCCTTGAAAAATATATGTTTGAAAAAAAATGTAAGGATACTTTTTTCCTGCCTAAAGAGTACCGTAAATTCCGGACTATAAGCCGCTATTTTTTTCCCAAACTTTCAACCCTGCGGCTTATACAGTGATGCGGCCAATTTATGTAATTTTTCTAACGGCCGCCAGGGGAGCTCGAGTAGAAAAGGTAAGATTAAGACTGCCGTGTCACAGGCAACGTTTGGGAAGAAAGTTATATTATTATTATTGATAAGTTATATTATTAAAACTTTGAAAACTCTCTCTGTGTACCGTCTTTCTTTGTAAATACGTTTACATGTTTTAATGTGGGCACATGCGGCTTATATACAGGTGCGGCTTGTGTATGTACAAAATTGGTTTTCCTCTAAAAATATAGTGGGTGCGGCTTATAATCAGGTGCGCTCTATAGTGCTGAAATTACGGTAATACAAAAATTGATGAAAAAAATCCTTGTGTAGGTTATCATGATTTGTGCATGAAAGGGTTAAAAACTAAGCCAAAACAATATTATGGAGGAACTCGTCCATCATGATGCGAAGCACAAAAATGAATGTCTCAAGAAACTCTGCCCAATAATCTAAAAGACGTCTGCCATTTGTTTTGAAGCACAATTTTTGTCATTTTTGGGGTTTCGTTGAATATTTGAAAAATTCAACCACCAAAGCTGGTTCCACTTCACAACATGGAATTTGATAGACATGTCTAACATGAACAGACACTCAAAAATCTCATGAAACCCTGCCAAAAAAAAAAGAGAGTCTGCCCTTTGCTTTGAAACCATCATATTAGAATCTGTTTGGTCAACTTTCTTTAAATGGTTTGAAAATTCAACCCCAAAGCTGATGTCACTGACTTACATTAAGTCATCTAACCCAGGGGTCCTAAAACGTTTTTGCCCCACGGACAGGTTTATGTCAGACAATATTTTCAAGGACCGGCATTTAAGGTGTGGCGGAAATAATACAATAAAATAATATGGTATGAGCTGCATGAAAACTATGGTGTTTTTTAAATACAGTATAATAATAAACACACGGAGCGTCTAATCTGGTCGCAACACTCTGGTTGTTATGGTAATGTTTAAGGCGTAAAAAATAAGTAGTGTGTTTCCGTTAACATGAAATTTCAGCATAGGGTCGGTAGGTCGGACAAAGGTTTTTGTTTTTTTTCCATCTTTTTTTCTCCCTCCCTCCCCCATCAAAAACGTAAACAAAATAACCATAAAACATAAAACAAGGAGACATTGAAACCAGTGCCGGATGCTCGTCTGTCAAAGAGGGGAAGCTCAATTTTGGTCGACATCATAAAATGTGTCCGTTTATTTATACGCGAATTCTACTCTAGCTCCGTTCCTTTTCAAGAAAATTATCTGTGACCCTGTCATACCAACAAGGCGTCTTTTCCCGGTACTTAATTAGTGCCCTACAACCATAGGAACTATAATAAAACCCACCAAAATAAAAGATTAATTTGTCGCTAGTTGTTTGTTTACAACAAAGAGTGTCGCTAAAATGATTAGGCCTTAGTCCCATATAGGTGCCGGATCAACACGGACCACATCCGGCACGATCCGGCGTGTGGACCGTGTAGCCGCCGTGTAGCTCCGCGGTGAACCCTCTTCGTCCTGGAACGTCCGGCACTGTCCTTGGGGCTCCGGGAGGCCAACACGGTGGTTTTGGGAAGTTCAAAACTGTCGTGTTCGTCCGTGAAGGTCCGGGGAGTTGGCAACAACCGTGTAGGTCCGCGTAGCTGCCGTGTAGGTCCGTGTAGCTGCCGTGTAGGGTCCGGGACAGTCGTATCCCTGCCGTGTTTGTCCGTGTATGTCCTTGACAGTCCGGGAAAAAATTCACACCCGGACCATCAAGAATCCTGGCGGCAGAGGTACGGTTGTCTCCGGAACTTTCACGGTGGTTACACGGACTACGCCGGACAGTGTCAACTCAGGACTACCCTCACGGATCAACACGGAGCTACTACGGACGAAGACGGTGCAAAACGGATACAACACGGTTGAAACACGGCGGATACACGGACTATCATGGAAGAACAAGGAATATCACGGACGATGACGGATAGACAGGGTGGCAACAAGGACGTTCACGGTGCAAACACGGTGAAAACACGGACTAATGCGGACTATGACGGAGGAACACGGGATAACACGGACGATGGCTCATGCTCATATAAATAGGGGAAATTTGAACAACCGGAAATTAGCCAGCTTTTATACACGTTCTTGACGGTCCGGGGTGGACCGTGTGTGTTCGTGTCGCCGCCGTGTAGGCGCCGGGATGATTCGTGTAGGCGTCGTGTTGGTCCGTAACTGTTCGTGTCACTGCCGTGTAGGTTCGTGTTATTCCGCCGCTCTGCCTTGACTGTCCGTGCCGATCCTTGGTCATTCGTGTGGGCACCGTGTTGATTCCGTGTTGCTGCCGTGTTTGTACGGGTTCGACCGTGTAGCTGCCGTGTTACCACCGGCGTGATGGTTTTTGGACGACCGAAAACCCCAGAAAGAGCACGGATCATCCCGGATCTTAATCCGGCGGGATCCGGCACTTTCCGGGACTGCCGTGTCCATCCGTGCTTATATGGGACTAAGGCCTTAGGAGAAGTCTCCAGCTCAACTCGGAACAGAATGCGAGTTGAAAAATTGCTCGCGACGGACGTCTACACTAAAAGCTCGGTGACTGGCTCATTTCAATGTCAATCGAACTGGCACACAGGCTCAGGCAGATCATCCAATCTGATGCAGAAAAGCCTGGTGTCCAGTACCCTCCCACTGCCATCCAGTCACAGAGACGACGAGCCTCCGTGGGCGGGACAAAAACCAGCTTGTATCCAATGACTCGTCTCCGTTCAACGCATTGGGACAGCCTACCCTGAACTCACTACCGTTTAAAGCACAGCGAAGCTGCGGGATGAATGAGAAGGGAGTCGCGTCATAACCAGTAAGAAGAAGCTGATTCGGAACAAAAGTTGAGCAGGTTGTAGCGCATATTTAGTCAATGACATGAACACACAATGAAATTTACATTCATATATTTGATCACTTATTTTTTGACATTTTAGGGGAAGCCGAGCTTCCTTTGCAGTCCGAGAGCAATCGCCACTGACTGAAACCCCCGCTCGCCGCCAAAGGCGGCGAGAGAGTTGGGTACCCAGCGGCTGGGTGTTACAGCCATCTCGTTACCTCTGCGTCCCGCGTCCTAGACGGCCCGTGGTGTTCGTCAAATAGTTCGCTGAATCTTTTCGATACAGCAGTGGATGCTATTTTCTTAATATTATGGTGCGAGCATGCGACTGCAACACACAAAACGCAGTTTAAACTGTTGTCGGAGATCGTGGCCGCCGCCATGATTCAATGTTGTTGACAGAGGACAGGGCAAACGACGCAACGTGAATATCGCGAGAGTTTGCACCAATGTAAACGCTCTAAATTCATCTTTCCTTTTATTATTTATAATTTTGTCTGTGGTTTTATTGTTCTTGTTTTGATTGTAAAGCGTCCTTGAGTGTTTTGAAAGGCGCGTATAAATGAAATGTACTATTATTATTATTATAATTACACAAAAATGTAGGTTTGAAAAAAAATGCCGTAAAGTTTTTTTTCGAGGTAGAAATTCTCGGTCGGTCGGGTTACCAGAAACACACTACTTTTTTTTCTACGCCTAATGCCTTCAAAATACGATAGAACACAAATTAAAAGTGCAAATTCAAAGTGCATGAAAATGACGACTCACCACAGCCCGAGCTTGATTTTCTGCACCCAGACGGTCCCATCTCGGGGTAATAGGAGACAATGACACCTCAAGTGTGTGGTTTATGTCCAGTCTACTTCGTAATTTTGTTTTAGTCGTCGTTGCTGCAGAAAACCCCACAAACACAGGTAGGATGTCGGAAATAGCAACAGTGCTATTGTGGCTATCTCAGAGCATTCAGCCATAACTTGAATCCAGTTGTCTCGAACGTACTTTTAAGGCCGCCGTCATTTGCAATCTCCAGCATTTTTTTTTACTCATTTTGGGAGCTCCGGCGTTTTGTTTTTAGCGTAATCGTCAAGTGACAAGGAAGCGTGACTTGACGTGTGTCAAGTGTGACAGAGACGGATGTAACGGAGAATCCGGTAATTTTTCAAAATAAAACATATTCGTATTCCGAAATAAATAAAACGAAATTAAGGCAAGTTCTTTCTGTGCGGCCAGGTAGCAAATGCCCTGCGGACCGGTACCGGTCTGCGGACCGGCGTTTGGGGACCAAGATCTAACCTGTACAAGTCAACTGGAATAAAAAAACAAATCATTTCAAGAATGGATTTAAAAATAACTCAATATGGTTGCAGAAGGGTGCACGGTCTCTTATAAGTCATTATAAAATGAAGGGTTGGTGAGGGTTATAGATTGCATTAACTGCTACTGAAAACTCATCCAAATGCATGTCAACGCATCATGACAACACGGGAAGAATTAAAGTTGACACTGATGCTGAACATAGCGGCACACCGCATTTTTGGCCGGCGGATCACCTTGTAAAAACTTTTGATTCAATTTCAATCTTGAAATGAATCTGTACCAAATGACTGAATATGATTTAATTTAACCGACAAATGTGTCCGATCATTTTGCCTGACCCTGTAGTTGTATTTGCCTAAAACACAGAACTGCCACATGCTGGCAGTAGCATAACCTTTTCTGCAATATGATATGTTGAATTCTAAGGATATTTTGTTAATATCAGTGAATCAGTGCCAATAGTGACAATCCATTGATGTGTAATCTCCTCATGTACGGGTAAGGTTAAAACAAACAAACAAACAAGCAAAAATATTTTAAATGTTGTACAAGAAGCCCAATATAAAAGCACACACAGTTTTTCTTTTTCCTTTGGGACCTTAAAATTGACTTGCAAAAAGTACTTCAAAAAACAGAAAGCTGAAGATAGTATGGGAATGGAAAATTGTCAAGGTGGCTGAGATTTTACAGGGAAGTCCCTCAATCAAAAGCGTTGGCATTTAAGTAATAGACAATTTGTTCACATTATGTGCAAGAGAAATGTGTAAAAGAAAAAAAGGTCAGTTTATTTCTTCCTTCTCTCTGCTTTTGATAAAAATATTACACTGAAAATAGCTAGCTTGCCAGCTATCTTTTCTACTCGTGAGCTAACAGGTCAACACTTGTTTGCGAGTCGCTTGACACAGCTAGAGAAACAATAGCATAGTAAAACATGTTTAGAAATGTTACATCAAGTTATACTGTATCTGGGATCTACTCTGAGTCACTCTGGTGTCCACCTCCGGTAATTTTTTCAACAGCATTTTTGTCTGTATATTATTATTTTTTTTTTTTCAGTCCGAGCCTGTTTATTTGTTTCAAGGAGGACATGCATCAAGACCTCCCCAGATCGTTCAATGTATGTAGACTGCTCACTCTAAGCTGCTGTTATCAATATTTTATTGAATAAATGAATACATAAATAAATAAATAAAATCGTTTCCTACTTCTATTGTGCTGAAGTGTTTTTCATATTCCATAGACGCTCTTCACTGAGAGAATATCGACTAAAGAGCGGCATGCCGCGCAAGAGTATTGAAGGCTGCAAAAGTTGCATGTCTAATTTTCACGCAGACTGTACATGCGTCAAGCATAAACAAACCTTTAGACCCTTCCAAGTGGTTCTGTATATTTCAAAATGGGCTTCACAAAAATGTGTGGCCTGCTGGAAGGCGCTGGAGCTGCTGACTGTGGTTATCCATGCAAATGATACTGGCAGAAACTTGGACTTTGCAAAAAGCTCCTGACACCTTCCGAGCTGTTACACAGAGTCCTTCTGGGTTGGCTGCAGTGCACCTGCTACCCTGTTGCATGGTTGGGAGAGATTCAAGTCAGGTCATGAAGCGACTTTGTTGAAGTGTGTTTGCACCCTGCATTGCCTCTTTTTTGTTTCTTTGTTTGCACCGTGGATTGCCATTTGCCTCCCCTGGCCACCAGAGCAGAAGTAAATCTTCAGAATGGATCAAAATCTTTTTACCCAATACACGAGGCCCTGCCCCCTACTCTCATCAATGTAAAATGTGGGTGTTCTCATGAAATAAAAGTTGATTTTCATTGTTTGCTGTACAATTCGTCCATTACTATGACAAAATTTTACCCTGAGTATTTTACTCTCTTCTCAGTGTAGAGTCTTTTTAAGAGTACAGTAGAATTTTAAATTAAAATGTACTCTGCCAAATTTACTAGCTACACACCCCCAATAATGTTTAAGTTTACCTGGATAAGTCTCCTGAATTGTTATTATCATTCTTTAATAATTAAAAAATAAGAATTAAAAAAAAATTGATATTGAGTCTCATTAGACTGTAAGTGTACCTAATGTTTTGGCCGCTAAGTGTCCAGCACTGCCTGTGCTGTTTTTGACACCGTAGTTCAGGTGTCGCCAAATCAGTGAGCAGAAAGAACAAAAGAATGGCCACACAACAAAAGGATGCCAAAATTACAACGGCAAGAGTAAATTACAATGCACAGCCACAATATTAGTTTGACCTATCTAACTTATTCCTGAAGGCACCCATTGAGCGACGATTCTGTGCACGACTTCCCGTCAGACACCGGAAATAAAATTTTGGTATTTGTTACAAAGGGTTTCATTTCACGGATTTATTTGAACATTGCCCATAACCGCAAAAGCCCCCCCCCCCACTTCCTAAATAATCATAAGTCCCCACTGAATTGAAAAATGTATTGCATGGCTTAGGAAATTAGGACCCGCCACGTGAGTAGGAAGCGGGATCTGTTGTCTGTTGAGAGAAAGTGGACTCTCGCAAAGAGTTAACATGTAAACAAAACGTTTTGGTTCATACAGGTTGCACACATAATTTACGCAGAGGCTCATGGGGCAAAGGAATAATGTGGATACAATCCAGCTGTTTTTATATAGGCTGTATGTAAGTCTACAATAATAGCATTCGAGTGTTAATTAGTGCCTTCTTTGTGGGACACTCGACAATGTTTTCCGCAGTCATTTTCAGGTTTGGCTTTGCTCCAACTTTGGCCACTCGAGGTAAACCATTCACATACGTCGGTGACAGCAGAGCCATGTTTTGATCATACTTGCTTTAGTGTGGGAAGATCGGTTTCATACCAGATGATGCAAACACAAAAACAAATCATGGGAAAATCATGAAAAATCCGAAAAATATTCACCCACCTCCGTTAACTGTGAATCTCACAGTTATGCGAGTAACTGTGTATGCTTTGGCTCTTTAGCTAAACAATATGCCTCAAAGCATCCCAATCAGTCACACTATGACAAAAACTAAATTAGATACAAACAGCGTTATAATACAGTATTAATAATATTTCATTTTTATTTCCATTTTACTTTTGTTGTTTAATTTCAGTTAGTTTTCATTTGTTTTTTGGGCAAGTTTGTATTTGTATTAAAAGATGTCTATTTTTAAATGCGATGGTTTAGTGTAGTTTTTTTATTAGTTTTAGTATTAGTTTTACTTTTTCAATGCATAGAGTATTTGTCAAGTGCAGGATGTGAAAGGAAAAAATGACACAAAGTATTCTGTAATCAAGCAAACGACAATTCTCAAAACAACTGATCTTCCTTCTTCTGTAGCTACAGATATACAGCAATACCGAAATAAATGTATTGACAATAAACCCCAAAAGTTCTTGTATGACGTTAATTGGCAAAGACAAGACATTTTCCCTCGAGTAAGTTTTAGTTAGTTTTATGAACATAAAGTATACATTCAGTTATTATTATTATTATTTTAATTATTATTTTCTATAACTGCTTCAAACAACAAGTCGTATACAGGAATAGTGGTTACGATTGCATGAGCATCCATGTCTTATGTTATGTGTTCAGTTATATTATGTTGTTATTTTATGTTAACGGTTCTGTAAAGCGCTCTTTTACAGCTGCAGCTGTTGTGAAAGTGCTATATAAATAAAGATGTATTGTATTGTATATTGTATTTTTATTATTATTATTTTTATATATTATTATTTACATATTTTTTGCTAAAGTGTTATGTCTTTATCGTATTTTGTTAAATAAAATGTTTTTCCCCCAATTTTAATTTTTGTTATTAGATCATTTAAAAAAACATTGCATGAATAGGCCTGGGCATATTGTTTCGTTAATACCTCTGACGTGTGTCAAACACTGCTGAGCATTCTGATCTATATCCAGACAGAATATTTGATACTGCATTTCTCATGCATGAAGTAAGAACAAATGAAGTGGCTGCTGGATTTAGAGTTGACCGTCATTTATTGGGGATATTGTTGCTAGACAATCCAATTGTGACCATTTTGACCAAAAACGATTTAGACCACTTCGCTAAAACCGCGCTTGCTTTACTGTCACCTGAGCAGCAGTCATCAGAGAGAGAAAGAGAGAGTGAGAGTGAGAGAGAAAAAGGCCCCTAACAGCGTGAAAGGGTTTTCCCCACTACTTTCTGATGGTTGAAAAGAAGAGGCCAGCAAAGCATTTCAAGTGGCCGAGCAGGTAGTGTAATGATCAGCCAGACAAGATGGAATCAAGCCTCCTCAGAGATGGCCCTGCATATGCGGCTGACGCCCTACAAACGTGAAAAGAGCAACTGGAACAGTGCGTGACAAAAATAGCAAATAAGAGAGTCTCAGATAGACTTGACGGAAGTGGTCAGACACAAACTGAGATCAAGATGATTCAGTGCAATGGGAAGTGATGGACAGCATCATGATGGATAGTTCTGGAATTTTTCTTTAGAGGGCAAGTACTCTTGTGGACAAATAAACGTTTTATTGGCTTTGCTTCCCACTCCAAATGCTGCAACACGGATCTTTTGAAGAATGGGGGAAAAAAACTTGCAATATATTTCCTATTGTGTAAAATGTTGACATTTACTATTCATATTTCATTGATATAACTCACATTAGATTGTGTAAGTGTACCTAATATTGTGGCATTTGGGTGACAATGCATGCAAAATGTCTGTTCTATTAGTTTAACATGAACAGCTAACAACATAATTAAAATCCACAAAGGGTATTGAGTGAAATCAGCAACAATTTGATCTTGATACTGGTATTACTTTCAATTAATTATTTCAGCAAGGTTCTAATTTACCATTCAGTTTTTTTAAACAGCAAAAAAGCGATTGGCAAAGTTAAGTGTGATTATGTATCAACACAAACAAAACATTCTCCATTATAATTCTGTTAAAACAGATAAGAAAGAGTCCACACTGCTGGGAGTAGATGTACACTTTTTATTCTTATTCAATTGTCACTGACAATCAGTGAAAAGTTGTACAGGATGAAGCACATAACTATCCATTAATTTTCTGATCGGGTTATCCTCCGCTACTGGATCCTCTCCCGGCTGTTTTCCGTGAGGAGGCAGGGGACACCCTGAACTGGGCACACATAGAGGGACAACCTTTTGCACTCACAATCTCAACTCAGGGCAAGTTAGAGTGTTCCATTAACCTGCCATGCATGTTTTTGAAATGTGGGAGGACTCCGGAGTACCCGGAAAAAACCCACGCAGGCACGGGGAGAACATGCAAACTCCACACAGGAATGCTGGAGACGGAATCGAAAACCTGCACCTCAGCACTGTGAGGGGAACGTGCGAACAAATTGCTCACTGTGCCGCTCAGCACACAATTAATATTTTGAAAGGTTGATTTACAGTATCTGTGGTAGCAGACAGTTTGAGTCTTTAGTGTGTGTTCTAAATACAGTGTGTGAGTGTGTGAGTGTGTGTGTGTGTTTGTATTCAAGCAAATAAGGCACAAACTGGGGTTTAAAGATATTAAAAACACTCAATAGAAAATGACATGAATGGAATTGACTCGACAGGCAACACACAAAACGTGACTCATTGTGACCTTTGTGATTGCCCAGAATTATTATTCTAGATGAAAATGGCATAAAAATACAATTCTTAATCTGGGATATAACTAAACGTTTACATTTCAGATAAATTGGAAAACTATGAAAATGTGCATGTAATTAAAGGGGAAATATAATTTCTGTCATGTGGATCTGAAAATGGATGTTAAGAATTTCTGGTTTTGCTAAAAGAAAAAACCCACACATCATTAATGTCAAATTCAAAAGAAGGCATGTGCTTTATGTTGTTATAGGAATTAAGGTTTAGGAACCCTTGTTGCTCAGCTGCAGATGTAATCATCGGGAAGAAGCCCAATTATTTTGCCGTCTATTTTCCTCCATTTACAGTCAAACTTCCTATTACAAATTATACGACAGGAGTTTGTACATCTATCTGTCAGGTTCAATACATTCAGAGAGAAGTCATTTTGCGGTGTGTTTATGTGAATTATAATGGCAGACTGCCGGTGTGGTTTCCTGCATAAAAGCACTCAAAAGTGGTGACAAACACAAGTGAAATATGCAGCTTCTATAGACACGGTCTGACTGTCAAATCATTTCAAGTTTCAATTCAAAAGTGACACACAAAGTGCTCGGAAAGTTTGGTCGAAAAGATGGAGGCCTGTCTCTTGACTGCTGATAGAAAAACACAAATTAGAATCTGGGCACAACTGGACACAAGGAAACACTTGAGACAGATTGCTGCTATTTGCATTTATTTCTGGTAGTGGGACCAATATTTTTATTCTCAGTTTTCTTCAATCACACAGGATTTGAGGGAAAATATTGCAAAGTCTAAGGCTCAGCTGTTTCTGGACAAAAACAAAGAAAGAAAGACAAATGGCACATAGGCCAACAATAAATATGTTCCATTTGATCAGAGTGTAGAAATCCGCGTATCCAAAATCAAAAATACACTTTGAGAATTTCAAGTTGGCAAGAGTTAAGCTTGTGGAATTTGTTATTTCATTCCTGACGATAGACGGATCACTTGAGGATGTGGCACCCAAACGGTTCATTACATCGCCACGGCTATTTACCATTGTGCAGCTGGGCAGAAACATTTTGCAATTTGAAGAATAAGTTGACCCAACTGAAGCTGAGTCACATGATACACTCAGTAAAACAGCTTTTGTTTACCTGCCCTCTCTGACGCCGTGCACCATTTACGCAGCCCACAAGTCCAACAAGCCATGCCGACACCAAAAAAAAACAGTACATGGTGCTTGTGAGCATTTGCCATTTACACTGCTCTGAGTTTCTTTTTTCTTTTTTTTTGTAATTGGCACAAAAAAATGTGCTTGGCCCCACTGATACTTTAAATCAAGCCTGACCGACAGTTTTAGCCCTCAAAATATTTGGACACTGAAATTTGGAGACCTTGTTGTATTGTATTTGAATAAGTTATCAGAATGGAAGAGCCATTATTTTTATCATACGCATTCACCAGGATCTGCCGATAAATTTAATAGTAACTTAATAAAGAAAATGAAGTGGTGGCCACGAACAATAAACTCACTAATCCTATTACACGATTTTGCATTCAACTATACTCTGCACTTTTCCCCGAAATGCATGATCAGCATCCACATATTCTGTTTTTTGGGGACCCTATTAGCATCATTTCTTCCATCAAGCCACATTAATTGTGAATGAATGAAAACTCCTGGAGAAGAATAAGGTCTTCGAGAGGCTTGTCATATACTTTCTCCACTTGGGAGGACCTTTAACCTACTTAGCAGAGGGACAGAACTGTTTCAAGTAGGCCAGCATGAATGATATGCACCTGCCCGCTTTTTACTCCCACATTGCTGGGCCGTTTGAGAGGAGAGAAAGCATTTGAGCTAAATGGAGCTCGGTCCACATGTGGAATTTCCTCGCTATTTCTCTATTTCCTCACTTCTTCCAAATGTGAAATCTTGGTTTGAGGAAAGTGTCAATCATTTGATTAAGGTTCACAATAAAAGTGAAAGGCTTGGTTTCGTTTTATATCCGCTTCTGCAGGTGATGCAGTACCAGTGTGCTCGTTCGGTTATAGAGCTTTCAAATGTTAGGGTCTGTAAATAAAAATATGTCCGGAAACAATCTCTTTAATCTTTTTATTGTGCGCACTGCGTTTATACCTAAAAGCACGTTTTATTTATTTATTTAAGATTGGAATTTTTTTTTCCCCTCCGTGGCCTACCAAAAAAAGTTAATATTCTGAAAATTAAAACATTTCTTTGCTCGTATTAGTCCTTGCTCGTTTGGTTCCTTTGTGACGATATAACTCAAAAGTGACTAATTAATGTCAAATATTGAAAAGTACGGGGCCAGGTGTAATTTACGCACAAGACAGTACAGTATTTGAACAAATATACATGCATTAAAAAATAAAATAAATACGGCAATATTCAACATGACATTATTTTCAAATCGTATTTCCACATTTTAATGTAGAGAATTGGGGGGGAAAAAATCTTACCAGTTTTTAATGTAAAAATGAATCCCATTCGCATTTGAAGAAGTGATCATGGGTTAAGTTGGGGTTTTGATGTCAACATGCCAAAAAAAGGAACCTTCGCGTTTTGTGCCATTTTTTGCATGCACGGCTGGTTTGTGGCTGAGGTGGCAGGTCGAGACCTCGGCTCTTCAGTCGTCTCTTCACATCTCTCACGGTATTGAACCAGCTAGCATCCAAGTGATGGAGGAAAGTACTTCTGGCGCATTTCGTCCATCTGCTACGCCGAGACCAACTGGGATTCGACATCCAGCATCTGATACAAAAGCATTAATCGAATGTTATTTAGGTGGACCGAAACCGGCCCGGCGGAGCCCCTCAATGGTGATTATGACAGGAAAGTATTCGTGCACAAGACGTGAATATATTTATTCGAGTCTTGTGTTATGAATTAAATGTATCATTGACTGATAATGACGGTTATTTTCTCGATGCCCAAATAAGATGGAAATTGCCATTAACTCCTCAAATTGACCAGTGAGGTTTGCTTTATTTTGTTCAAAAGCAACGAATATATATAACTGAAATTGACTGCAAACAGTCGAATTGTTATTGCGCCGGTGTTATTAAATAGTCTGCCGTATCGCGCGTGATTGAGACGAAATATTTCTCAACGGAGGTAGTGCAGAGTGTGTAATTAAAAATAAACAGCCCTAGTCTAAATATAAATATAACTATGTCAAAAAAATGTTTAACGATCGAATCGCCATCTTTTGTGAGGTGTTGTATGAATGTTACGTTCGATTCCTCAGACGTGTCACATTGTGTTTGAGTTCTCAACCAACCTTTCATGGGGCTTCTGCTGGTTCCGATCATCCTGCTGCAGCCTCCTGAGACACCGGATGCACCCAAAATAAGAGTAACTCAAGTGAGATCTAGATTTACAGGAACAATTGCTCTGAAGCGCGTTGCACGGAGCCAACCAGCTCCAGATTTTTATGACATCCTAATGTGGAGGGTCTGTGCTCTCTGGGGTCCTGCTCTCTGACTTTGTAAGGCATAAGGTTGAGAGCTTTGCTCTCATTTGCATATTGTTCCAGTTCTTAGCCGAGGCCTCGCTTTCTGCTCCTCCAGCTAAACTTATTAAGATTGGTTTATTTTAAACTAATGTTCATTTTCCCGCGATTCGGTACTTCTCATACTCTTTTTTTTTTTTTTTAAATATGTGAGGTTAATCTTTATTGCATTTCTGACAACCCCAGCTGTCGTGGAAGAACGGAGTGCGTGTGTGTTTGTATGTGCGTGTTTCCCCACACTCCCTCGCAACAGTAAAATCCAAACACTTCATAATATATCCGAAGAGCAAATTTGTCTGCAAGCAGCATGTGCTCCAATCAGGCTAACCGGAGATTGTTTAGTGTTTCTTCACTTGTCGCCTTAATTGATGGCCGACCATGACACGTCTTCATTTGCTCAATTAGGCTAGGTAGCTCCTTTAGCTGCCCTGCCACGCTAAATTGCATTAATGCCTTGATGCAGACGAACTGAAACGAAGAAAGAGGCCCGTACGTCTGCGAGGTAACCCGAGTGCAAGAAGCAGCACCAAGCACCTGCTCCCATCGTCGCCTGCATCGAACATTCTAGCAAATTATGATATGATCTAATTTGAAAGTGAAGCTGACGAGACACGGATGAGATGCATTAACTGATTTTAATTAGCACAGTTCTGTATAACTTCTGCATTTAGAACCCCCCTTCCCCTCGCAATCTCCTCCCGCTTGTTGTTTGTCCCCTTGCACTGATTCCTCCCCTGGCGCCTGCCAGTTTGCTGAGAGATTATAATGTCAGGTCAAGACTGCAACAAAGTGTCATCAATGCATGCTGGCCAGGCTTGAGGGTTAGAGGATTATAATGTCTCCAAATCGCATCGAGTCTAAAAGGCCCACTGGCGTTTCAGAAAATCGTAGTCATGCAACTTTACAAGCTGTCGTTTTGCCCAAGGTGGATCTGCAAAATCATAAGCTCGAATTCAAGAGCTGTGTATAAAAATGCCTTGACAATGACAAAAATGCGCAGTTGTGATTGACACGGTCGGAGAGCACAGCATGTTTATTATTATGCATAAACTCAGTCATGTGACTAATATCGTGTACTGCATCTTGCTTGGTCAAAGTCTGTTGAAATGATGGTTTGCGTCTGGATAATAATATATCTGCCTCAATCATCTTTTGTCTTTGAATTTTTGCAACATCTTCAGTGAATTAAAATGGAGAGTCATTGACTGCAAAAATCGAATGAAATAAATGAGTAAGGAAGTTATGTGATTACAGTGACGCTATTACAAGCTCACCTCTATTATCATAGTGTAAAGCCTGTGAAGTGTTCCTAATATTTTGGTTAGGATTCTGCTACTATGCAGGAGCTAAAAAAAATAATTGCCCCAAAAAATGCACAGTGTATTTTAAATGGATAGAAATTGATGTGCGTACAACTTAGCTGCCCATTGTCCAGCCATATGTTTCTTGTATTAATTCTAATTCGGTGATTCTGTATTTTAATCATGTGATCCAATTTGTGACTCCTCTCTGAGAAGTGCTTTATAACATAGCATTCACTTTACTTACGAAATGTCATTTATTCTGTAACAATGACAATAAAGTTACATTCGGTGACATTTTGAACGCAGCTCCAAAGTGCATTCATAAACTCCAAACATAAATTAAAAAAAATAATAAACACCACTCTAAAGTAAAATACACAACACTTGAGTTAACGTAAATAGCTCACTTCGGATTATCTTTGCTATGGCAACATTTCTACCTTAGTTTTTGTGCGGCTGTACCTAATGTTGTGGCCAGTGAGTGAACAGTACGTGCTGTTTAAGTGTAGATCCATATGGCCGTTTGTTGACAAAAAAAATGCAATTTGAGAAACATGGAGCATGTTGTTGTACTTCATGTGCCACTTTGATGATACTCGCTGGTCCAGTTTTTCTTCCGAGTGCTCTCAAAGTTTGCCCCCCCCCCCCACATCCCAAAAAAGAAGAAAAAAAACAGCTGATGATGAATGGGTATTCTCCCTCTCCGACAAAATAAACCAAATATTTTTACGCGATCCCCGCGTCCTCGCCGGTGTAAATGAAAGTTTGTTTTCATGAATTATGCGAGTAAAACGTCAATGAGCATTGTTTGCCGGTTAAGGCGCGTGGCTCCGCCCCCCGGTGTTTGTCATAAACCTGGCTCCTGGCTCCAATAAACCCGGGCTAAGAGCGCCCTGGGCTCGCCTCCTTCTCCAAGGCGATCAATAGGATCTCAGGCGCACTCCAAGCCCTCTCTTACGTAGACACCCAACAAGGAGAGAGCCGATACAACAACACGCTTGATCTGCTGCAACACCCCCCCCAAAAAATCTACCTGCTTTCTGAATCATGTCGTTGAGCCCAAAGCATACAACGCCTTTTTCCGTGACAGATATTTTGAGCCCAATCGAGGAGACCTACAAGAAGTTTAGTGCAATGGACGGCGCGGGGAACCTCAGCTCCCCGCTGGGAGCCTACCGGCAGCCGCAGGTGTCTCAGGGCGGCATGCAGCAGCACTCCATGGGCCACAACGGCGGCGTGGCGGCCGCCTACCACATGCCGCACTCCGTGTCCCAGTTCTCCCACAGCGCCATGGGGGGATATTGCAATGGGAGCATTGGCAACATGGGCGAGTTGCCGTCCTACCAGGAGAGCATGAGGAATAGTGCTGCTGCAGCAACAGGCTGGTACAGCACCAACGCTGATCCCAGATATTCCACCAGTAAGTGCGTGCGCTGTTGCGGGACTTACTCATCGCATCTTTTGGGGTTGTTGTTGTTGTTGTTGTAGTTGCTGTCGTTGTTTTTCCGCCCTCACCTGCTCTCCTGTAATCGAAATACTAAAGCACGCTCACTTTACTAGAATTAAACACACAAGTTGAGCTACAGCATTTTAGTTTAGTTTGCACACTAAACTTTAGGAATGACATTAATGGTCCTCATTGCAAGTCTGACTCGATTATATTATTATTGTTATTATTATTATTATTATTATTATTACGCATTTATGTTTATAATTGTATAGATTTCACGTTTACAATCGATATGTAATCAATCAATCAGTTCTGAAATCTCTCTATATTTTTTTCAGTGATCGAATTTATCTAATCTCGTTTTAAATAATACATAAATAACAGAGAGTCCAGCATTTTTCTTCATTTCATAATTTTAGCATTCTCAATTATGGACCGTTTTCACTTTTTTAATTTGTTTAAACGATACACGCGTGATATTAAATAAAAGAGCAACGCAGTTATCTTTTATATTTGTTCATTTACAAAATAGTTTTCACTTTTTAAATGGAAAATAATTACACGTCCATTACGAGTATTGAATTACGAACCGACTTCATAATCAAATTCTCAATTCCAACTTTACTCGATCTCACAGATAAACAATAGCGCATTTTATTAATGTCACGTTTAGTAATAGCAGGCCCAAAAATACAGCTTTACGTTAATATTTTAGAATAGTAAATAATAATAAATGGTCTCTAGATTTCCGTTATTTCAACACGAGCGTGAGGTAGTACGGTGATATGCTTTGGCGTTGATTGAACGCACATATATGTATGTATATGTTTAAGTTTCTAGATTCATGGGACCTTCCACAGGTATGAACATGGCGGCCATGGGGGGTCTGACGGGAATGGCGGACGCCTCCAAATCCATGCCGGCCCTGCACGCTGCGCCCAGGAGGAAGCGGCGGGTTCTCTTCTCGCAGGCTCAGGTCTACGAGTTGGAGAGGAGGTTCAAGCAGCAGAAGTACCTGTCGGCGCCGGAGAGGGAGCACCTGGCGAGCATGATCCACCTGACACCGACCCAGGTGAAAATCTGGTTCCAGAACCATCGATACAAGATGAAGCGCCAGGCCAAGGACAAGGCGGCGCAGCAGATGCAACAACAACAGCAGCAGCAGCAACAACAACAGCAACAGGACGGGACCATGTGCCAACAGCAGGCCCAGTCCCCGAGGCGCGTAGCCGTACCGGTTCTGGTCAAGGACGGCAAACCGTGTCAGAACGCCTCCAACACGCCGACGCCGAACCAACAAGCCGTGCAGCAGAATCAACAAAGCCAACAGCAGAATGGGGCCGTGGTGGTGCTCGGCCAGCACCAGAACCAGCAACAGGTAAACGATTTGGACCTGGAGGAGATGTCGCCCAGCCCCCCCTCCCTGCACAGCCAGCTCAGCATGGCCCAAATAGACACTTCTGCTGTAGATTACGCCAGTAATATGGTCAGCTCGAACCTCCTATACGGCAGAACGTGGTAGGACCCAGTGCAGTCACTTTTTTTTTCTATCAACCTGCGGATGATGAGCCCATTCCACACACGCGTATAGACGCAAAATACAATATATGGTCGGGAAGAAGACAAAAGTGGGGGCCGCCGCCCAGGGCCACGCACACGCGAGTACCAGCTGATCAAGGCACATTTTCTTGACATCTCTGAAGAAGGGAGTCTATTTTTGAACATTACACACATGGCTGGCCCTTGAAAAGCAATCAAGACGCTTGGACCCCTTTTGTAATTTTTTGGACCTCCCTCGTGATGTTTTAATGTTAGTATGTTTGGGGGCGGGGTGAGGGTGGGGGGCTGAGGGCGCGGGCGGAGGGAAGTCGATATAGAGATCCGAAGTCACCAACATGGAAATTTTGTCATATGGATATTGTTAATCTAATGTATTGAATTAGAATTCTTCAACGACTTGTACATTTGGCTAACACAAGAATACGTTTAATTGTATAATAATCGTTATTTGCGTCCACTTTTATGTTTTCTTTATTCTTTTGTAAGTTAAAACGATCAAATGGAGCTGCTGTATATGTTTCAAACCCAAGTGAACAATGAGAATAAATAACTTGAAGTGTGAGAGCGATTTCTGAGGAAGTTGTTTTTTAGGAAGCTGTTTTGAAGTGCATTTTCATTATGTCGAGACCGTGAGCATATTGAGGAAGAAAGCAAGGTCGATGAGGGAGCCACTATGAGTCAGGTGACATTTTGGAGGACAGTTGTTTATACTGGATGTCATCATTAACCAGAAAAAAAAACTCCGGCCAATGTGTACATTAAAAAACAAAAACTTTTTTGACCTCTTTTACCTTGTTTGAGGAGGCGCTTCTCCGCCGCAACCTAAATGGACAGTTCGATTGTGAATGAGACCTCCCGCGCACACTTATTATGACGCTATATTTGAGAGAACAAAATTAATATATTTTGATTATTTTAAATGGATATATTGAACCTATATTAAATACAAACCTAAAAGTAATGATTGCTAAATAATAAAAATAAATAAAAATAAATAGTGGGTAATACAGAAATGTAAAATTAAAAAATATATAAACTATGTATCTGAGGTATTGAATTTAAGCAAAAATGAGGCTGCAAAGACTTAACTGCTTTATGCAGAATATCAGTTAATAATAATAAACTGCTTTAGGCAGAATATCAATTAATAATAATAATAGTAATAATACATCATTTAATATTTTCAAGTGTTTTGTTTTACTTCCAAAAATACACCGCTAGATGAGAATATTTTTATTTCAACGAATGGCACAGAAATCCTGGATTGTGTGCACTTATTGTCCTTTTTCTTATATTAAGCTTGATAACGCAGTTCGACGCCTCGTTTTCCGATCCTGAGACTTCGACGGGCGGACGCACGAGCACACTCGCGCGCGAATAGACAAGTATCATCGCGATCGATCTCTCGAGAAGATAAATGATTTGCGCAAAGCAACTCCAAAGTGTTTCAGCTCATCACTCGTGTTGGCGTGTCCTCAGAAAGCAGCGACTGATCTCGCATTTCATTTCCTGTGGTCATTTTAAACGTGTTTGAAAATGACTTGCGGAGCCCTCTCGGTGATGACACCCCGCAACGATGATGATGGCTATCAGTGTGTCTCAATGGAGACCTCGGAGAGCCTCCATTTCCCCAAGCCCTCCACATACCTGGCAGCTATATGTATATGTGCTATCATGCCGACACTCCAAGGGCGATCAGAGCCAATATGCACCTGACATTTGAAATTGGCCGCAACAAGTCTGTCTGGAGGGAGCTGGATAAGAGCATTAAACAACGACAAATGCATTCCTGGATGCACTTTGATGCTGCAAGATGTTTCGGATAGATTTTGTCCCCAAATTGAGGGCATGAATGAGCTGTCAACAAAGCTTTTGATGGTGGACCACATGAAATGAAAGTGGAGGTGAAGCCATTCTTTTCTCTTTTCAATGGCCATAGTTATGGCGCTCTAATAGGCTATGCTTGGTAATCACTGCCTATTGTGTCTGTTGCTTCTTTCACATTATTGTGAGGTGGACCTCTCTTTGTAAGGAAATATGAGTCTGACCCGGTACTGTAATTGCTGTTGGAAGCATCATTTCAGTCTGGAAAGTTTGGGGGTGACGGTGTCACTTCCACACTTAGCGCGCTCGTTCATGGACACACACACACACACACACACACACACACACACACACACACACACACACACACACACACACACACACACTATCTTGATGAAAATTCATTCCTCACACGCACATTCACAACTGAATGATACATTTCATCAAATTGCCTCTATTATATACAAAGCAGATATTTCCATAAAGGCCAGATGGACTCCATAGCTACATGCCTTAAATGCCACATTTAGGTTATTATAGAGTTTGATAAGACAAGGATAGTCTTTTTTCCACGCATGCAAAGGATTTTCCCCGTCTATTCTTGTCAGGTAATTGCAGGTTGCACTCCATAATGTGCATGTCGTTTCTGCAGCCCTGCAAGTCCCTACCCCCCCCCGCCCCCTCTCCAAGACTCCCCCGAACCCCCTTCCCTCTCTTTATTCTACTTAATATGTCAGAAGGTCTGATCACAGAGGAACCTTTTCAAGTCCTATTGATGTGTTCCTCAATTGACCGTGGCGACCTAGCAACCTAGTGAGCGCTAATTGGCAAGGGCTTAACATTATTGGCTCTATAGTTTACCTACCAACATCCTTGTTCATATTTTTTTTTTGTGGTATTGGTCTTTGCTTGACAAAGAGATGCGAATATTGAGGCCGTCGTTCCCTCGAATTATTTCTTTCAGGCAGCTCCATTTTTGTATTATATTTATTGAAAAGAAACATGCCGCATTAACTGCTGAATTAGCTGTTAATTATTCATTTCACAAATGCCAATTACGCTGGTTTAAGAACTTTTCAATGGAAAAGGTGGTGTGTTTTTTCTTATATATTTTTCTTCTAACTAGGTGACTGTTGGGACATTATGTGAAGGATGTTATCTCAAGACTTGGTGAGCAGACCTCCGATCTGAGGTGATGCTACAAATCTATTGATTAATTTTTTCTTCGACCAAGATGCAACCAGGAATCAATATAATAATTTAATGTTGAGAATTCTGACTATTATGTATAATTGATATGTCTTGTTGCTGCTGAGGCCAGTGGAGTGTACTTCTGGGTCTAGTTTTGATCCACACACACCTCAACTGATGTCAGCTTATTCCACCGTGTACAGAAGTTCAAAACATGCCGAGGAAGATTCTCCTCATCCAGCCATCAATTGAAGCAACTCGCTGAGGAGAGCCAGTTTATGCAGGACAAGTTAGCGTCAGTATTTCTGCATGACTTCAACATCGTTTGTTCTTTCATGTTGACAGGGATGGAGCAGTAAGATGGAGCGGCTTGACTTTGTTTGATGTGGTGGTGGGGGGCGGGGGGTCCATTTTGGATGTGAAGAGGTTGAATTTAGCCTGACTCGACTCTCTCTCAGCTGCTCTGTCTTTTATTGTTGTTATAATACAAGGCATTTAATAGTTGCAAAAACTTTTCCTTTTCACTTTATTTTCTGCCATCTAAAGTTAATAGAAACAATAGCCTGGCAACAATTCATTGATCATTCCTTTTTCATGTTACACTCCGATATGTGAGCTTTGTTGCTATTGGAAATTATTATTTTAATAGGATTTCCTTGTGAAACTTTTTTGGGGGGGGGATTGAGCTTGATAGAGCTCATCAGTTTGTGCAGTTTTGCCTAATGCTGTGACGGGTGATTTGAGATTGACCTCATTAATGCAGAGTGTGCACTAGGGAATGGATTTTATGAGAGGCAGGCAAAATTATTAGCATCTAAGTGAAGGTGCTAAATTGTAAAGTTCTGATTTGAGAGCGTTATGTGCGTTCTGTTATTGAGAGACAATCTTTCATGCGCTAAAAAAAATGTTTCTTTCTTTCTTTTTAAAAATCCTGAATGTCTTAAAACGGAAAGGAAATGCGAGGCACATCATGAGAACCAATCAACTTTGCTACTACTCTCTGTATGAGAAACAGGCATTGGATGAAGGATGGAAGAACTGTGTCAAGAGTGTGTGTGCCATGTGTGGTCGAGGCGGGGGGAGCATCCCTTATTAGAAAACCATGTCACAATCTCTTCTGACTCGCTGTAATGCCAATAATCCCCCCCTCGAAGTCCCCATATGCATGTTTTTTACTTGGCCATAAGTATTTAAAGAAACTGTTTTCAGTTGCCGCTAATAACTACTGACCTCCAGTGACACGGGCCAACAATGGGTTTGTCAGGCCTCAAACGCACAACCAAAGAAGCTGATTAGGAACTCAAGTGGTTTGAAGCAAGAATCAATGGCCGCTCTGTCCTGCCGTGGCGCTTCCAGCATGGTGCGGATGATTGTGGGACTTCCATTAGTTCTGCTTCATTAAGTCGCGCAAACTCTTCTTTAAAGAAAATGAGTTCAGACAATCCTACAAATAGTCTATTGGGGCCGTGCGGCGGTGGCGGCTCCTGCTGAGAAGCACGCGCGCTTGAGACTGAAAGCAATAATATGTGGAAACTTTGCATTAGAAAAGCTGCTTTAAAATTATGCGGATGTTTCCCCGAGTGCCTTAAAATTAGGTAGAGCGTGTGTTGATTTTATTTTTATGGCGAATCCCACATCACAGAATATTTACGGGCCAGCCAGGGCCTTGCTAAGCTTATATGCTAGCATTACTATCAGTGAGTTTCACTGAGTGCTTGGATTTTTTTTTGTGTTTTGTTTTGACAAACTTTGCAGAATGGTTAGATACTGAAAATATAAGTAATAGTATATTACTGATTCAAGATATTGGTGGGCTTGCCTGGTTAAAAATTGCCCTTTAGGATAAAAGTGACCATTCAGTGATCTGTGCAGCATTTATACAAACTTTCCCCCCCGCATGAAAAAACAAAAAAACAAAAAACAAATATATATATATATTACTGACAAGACATGACGTTAAAGACAAAGAACAAAATAATATTCACAATATTTAATCAACAGTCCATTTGTGTCATATAATAATTGTATTCACAAAACAAAATGAGACAAAAATACACTGCTTTAAGACACAAGGCCAATTACATAAAAAAAATTCAGAGACTGGTTACAGCAAATTACATTGTTATTACGTCAGGTATATATTAAAAAAACAACAACAAGCAAAACAAAAACAACAATCGCAAGTGAACGCAACTTGGAGACAGCATGTTATGGGCTTCCCTAAATCATGATATCAAGGTCCCGTCTAAAGAAAGAAAAAAATCAAAAGCATAATAAGGCAACACCAAGTTAGCAAAAAATAAGCTTTCCTTCACACGGGATTGGACAATGTTACACAGTAACAAAATGAAGTTAAGAACCCCCCCCCAGCAATTATTGCAAACTAAACAAATGACCCATAACACCAAAACAAATAACAAACATATTATCAACTATTAAATAAACGATGAACTCCATAGTAGCTTTTTAAAAAACATTTTGACATTGTAACAAGTGTATTGTCAATGCGGGTCTTGCTACATTAAAGTTTGGCGTGAGGTCTTCCGCCAAGGTTCAGCGCCTCTGCAAAGAACATTTCACAAACGTTTAACCTCACACTACTTGAAGTCAAACTCATTTCAATCAGGAATATAAACATGGCTTGCATTTTTACAAATGAAAGCACATTGGTCCGATGATTTCTCAAATGTCTGCAGCAGTTTTCAATCTGTCCTTAGATGTGTGGATAAATAGTGCGAGAGAGTGAAATGGTTATTGACTGCGACCATGACTTTTTAATGTGTGAAGGACAAGTGTTTTTTTTTTCATGCGAGAGATTTGTAATCTATTCAAGTAAAGCTCTCTCTGGTGCACTGCGCATGATATAATTACACTCCATCCTCGGAATGGGTGCCAAGCGATCCTAAACAATGCATAGAAAACATCAATTCAAGACTTTTAAATACCAATTTCGGTTACCAAAGCTTTTCCATCATACATATGAACATTTAGAGGGGAAAGGAAAAATATAAGCTTAACGCTATCCTTCACAGCACTCCTTTTTCACTTGGAACCAGAATGCAGCCCCCCTCCCCAGACACCCCCCTCCCACTTACGGTTACCACGGTAATGGCCAGCTGCCAGTCTGCAGATTACTGGTTAATAGGGCCGGGCCTGGAGAGCAGTGCAATGGATACAATCCCCGTGTTTAGGTTGCGGGAAAAAAAAAAATTGCCTTGTTGCAGGTGTGTGACCATTTCTTAAATCAACTGAGAGTTGCAGTCATTTGTCAACACACCCGAATGTCCAAAGTAAAAATAAAAAATTATTTGTGGATTTAACAGCCAGCGGTCAGTCATGGAGGCACACAAACAAAGATATTAACATGAATGTCAACAGGCAAAGAGTGAGAGCAACCTTTCAATCGCTACGTCTGACTAAATGAAGCCCAGAAGGACATAATCATTTCTTCAAATATAACATTTGGCCCATTCAAAACAAGCCGCAGTCTCAATCGAACTGTCCCGGAGGGCTAGCGGGCCAAAAGAGGACCACCCACTTTCTTTTCAATTATCATCTTGCAGCAACCTGTCTCCACTCCAGCATTCAGCAGGAGACACTGACTGCTCTCCAGAGGGAATTACAATTAGACTGCTTCCCTCGAATAAACTTCCAGACTGTAGCAAAGCATGTGACCCCGAACACAAACAGGATTACATCCAAATCCCACGTTTCTTTACTCCTTCCACTCTTCCTCTTGAGAAGCTGCAGTCAGGGGTCGCCCCCGGTCAGAGGCAGTGAGGTGAGAAATGCTGAAGGCCCATTGAAATCTGCAAATATATAAATGACTTGAAGTAGACGAGACCGCAAGTGCGTGCTGCTGCGGCTGAGTTGCATCGCTTGCACTTTGCAGATTTTTCTAAAAATACAGACTTTTACCAAGAATCTAGGATAGGTTTGCTGATACGATTTTTCACCGTTTCAAATATGTTACATACAAATGATATAATAGTACACTTTTAGATACTTATGTAGTACAGTATTATGAGAACCAACAAGGAAAAACACAAGATAAAAGGGCAAAATAATTATGATTAAATGCCAAAGCATACTCGTACCAGATCATCAGATCCAATTATCTGATTGCACGTACGGTATATGGTCACGGTCACAATATTTTCACTTAATTCTCATGAATTGCAACTCTATTCTTGGAATAACTTTATTCCACTAATAATACAAAGGAACAGAATACAAGTAAGTTAAACCACAACTTTATTCTACGGGTTGAAGGGTGGTTAGCACATCTGTCTCACAGTACAGATGTCATGGGTTCGATTATGGGTCCTGGCGTTCCTGTGCGGGGGCTTGCATGTTCTCCGTGTGCCTGTGTGGGTTTTCTCCGGGGTTCTACGGTTTCATCACATATTCCAAAAAAATGCACGGCAGGTCAGTGGAGCACTCTAAATTGTCTCTAGGTGTGATTGTGTGTGTGAATGGTTGTTTGTCTGTGTGTGCCTTGCGATTGACTGGCAACCAGTTCAGGGTGCACTGCCTGAAGACAGCTGGGATAGGCTTCAACACGTCCTGCGACCTCTGTGAAGATAAGTGGATCAGGATGGACATATCGAGGTTGCACATAAAAATGTTGGTGTGGTTACAAAATAAGCACCGGAGTTTGTTGTCCAAAGACAGCTGGGATAGGCTCCAGCTCGGCCATGACCCACGTGAAGATCAGCGGCTCGGATAATGGATGGACGGGTTATTCATGTTGTTATTGTAAAATTATGACTTTAATCTAAATAAAAGTATCACTTTTTTCTCCAAATACGACTTTGTACTTTATTCTCATTACACTGTGACACTTTTCAAAACCGCCATGATATGTATTTCTATGTTCTAATATAAAACCAATGCGGTTTTACATTTGTTCGAAAAGGAAGAGGAAGGAAGAAATTCAATCTATTTCAATTCCATGTAAAGATTGAAAATGAAATCATAACCTCTTTGATTTCTGTTGTATGATTAAATGCTTTGATTATAAAATATTTATAGTAAGCTTTGGATTCTTGAGAGAAGAGTTTGTCTCAGAAAGCGAAAGACAAGTTTTCCAGAGTTGTGGGTCCTTCTAATCTTCTTGCAAGACAACATTGGTGTTGTATTTACTTGTAATTTGTATTTTGTCTCCATTAAAACCTCATCAGTTCAAACAACAATTTGTCATGGCAACACCAATTAGAGTCCAATCCACATGGGACAAAAGCTCTGTTTCGGTTGGGAATCATATAGCAGCCAGTAGATCTGGAGTGTTTATTTGGCCCTCTGTAGCCAGCTGGTCATACGAAGACACAGAAAGGGTACATTGACTTCACCCCACAGGGGGTAGTGGCACAGCCAAAGAGAAATTGGACTCTTTTTCAGCTCGACTTTCCACAATGCAGCAGACCCAATCAAAGCTGCAGATCCTTTTGTGGGGGTGGTAGTGAGTAGACAAGAGAGGGAGAGGGTGGGAGTGAGTTGAAGCTTGCTGCCCCCAACCCTCTCTTTCCTCCACCTCCATCTCCTCCTCCTGCCACTGTCCTGTCTGTGCGGCCAACCACACTTCAGAGCTAATTAGTGGTCAGATCCACTGGGTCCTAATCAGCACGCCATGTTAAAACTGCCCTAATCAGGCCTAATCCTGGTTTAGTGTCTCACACACATCAGCGTCACTGCTCTACTTACTCAGCTGTATTGACTAAGGCATCACTTGGAGGTTCCGTGGTCAATACACCAAATGTGTGGTGGGTTATAGATGTGCGGATGTGCTTTGCATACTGTTGTACGATGTCTGCTTTTAAAATGTAATTCTAATACCACCGTATGTGACACACACTGGCATTTTCATCATTGAGACAAAAAAAAATGGCGTGAAAACAGAGGAGAAATCAATGCATTCAATTCAGGCGCTAAAGCTTAGCGAGTGGCAATGCAAGATGGCGGCCAGTGGCTTCACTCCTCGTTACGACAAGGACGCGGCATTGTTAGTCCGTCATATATAAATCCATAGTCACGGAGGACATATACAGGTAGAACCATTTACCCA
>JAKGUB010000336.1:2327500-2357500 GCA_026261675.1 Hippocampus mohnikei
TGCTCAACTTCATGTGTCCATCGCAGCTGCCGGACTTTTTTTTTTAAATGTCTTCCATACAATCAGAATATCAAATTGGTATATCCAGGTACGTCAAAGCGTCTGCCTAATGCTCACTTTCCTCTGTGCAAATTCAATTTTATGGAATGACTGAAACAATACCAGGAAGCCTTTGACATAAATCCAGGTCACTTTTTTAAACGTAAGCTTGAAAAATTGATAGAATAAAAAATGAGGATGGACTATTCTAATTTTACGTTACATGTATACACAGCACCAGATCATAGTTTGTTTAAAAAAAGGTCTATCATGCGATCTAAACCTCTGTCTTTTGTATCATTTAAAAAAAAAAAAATTGCTGGTTAAATGGTTGATCGGGTACTTGAATGTCATCCTGACAGTTTTGTATTTTTGTATTTATGTTTAACACAAATGTCCCAAATTCATTTGAATTTAGGTTATATTTTATAAATGTACAGAAACAGATATTAGACAATTGTCAGGTATTTTCTTGTCATTTTAAGGTCTGTCTGGATATTTATCAATACTAGGAAATAAAATGCTGCTCCAGTACTGAGTATACCAGTACTGGAGTTGTGTGAAGAGGATGACAGAAAAACAATCTTGAATTTGGAAACTATTGTACATCAATTCATAATTTGTTGTTTACACTCCAAGTCGAGTTTAAGTGCAGTGTCTGGCCATCTTCATTATTCTGCATTTTGCTGGCAGTATCCATTGTGTTGTGTCATTTTTTTTCAGTCTCTGACACTGTAGTGTGCTTGTGCGATTTATCAGGATGAAAAAAACGTGCCAGCCCTATTTTCAGCTTGTGTGAAACAAATATGAATAGCCCTTCATGCGCCGCTGTAGAGGGAACCCAATTTTTATTGCGCTAATTGTCAAAATACCTCTTCTCGCACAAGCACCGTAAGACTTGAGGGCACTTGTTAGCCTCTTGTGCTTGGGTGATGCAATAACACCAAACAAGTTTACAACCTCGGCATGATGGCTCTCATTGTGCGATTTCACTCTTCCTTTTACCACTGACAGCCAATATGCGAACCTCTCAGCCATATGCTGTGATCTAATGGGAACTTTCAAATTCTTTATATGTCACAGCTCATTCACTGCCAATCCGCACTGTTACAATGGGTATTTGGCATCTGCAGCCACCATTTTTTTCAATTTTTGTCTGTCACATTTTAAGCTCGGGTACGATTTTGAAAAAAAAAAGTATATGTGTGTATGCGTCTTAAGAATTTTGAGCTATATCAACAAATTTATGACTGCAAAGTAAATATCCTTGGAACAATTGATTGCCACTGTCTAAGAGATAAAAATCACCAATACTGTGTTTATTCTTGTGGCTGCAGCTTTTGGATAGAATTGGGGGGTGATTTCAGGAAGCAGATTCACCAAACACTTCGTTGAAACTTGAATTTTGGTTTGACTTCCTCATCTATTCAGTGCGAGCACCGTGGCGTCGGTTTGACTTGTTCTAAAATAGAAAACTGTGATTATTCAGTTAATTTCCACCAGCTGATCTGAATTAATTCCATCAAGTCTGAGTACGCTCACCTTGAGCTAAGCACATGTACGACCACAACAAAACGACATCATCAATGGAGTACCGATATGGTCATTCACCATGGCAACAGAGAGAAAAATGTGATGTTACTTACTTCCCCACCTTGGAAATGGAGGTACGATTGTGGCAGTATCGTCAATAGTGGAAACACAATCTCGTTCAGCGTTTTTTCATTATTTAAACAATTGTACATCAATACTGAAGTAATCAAAATTCAGAAGAAATATTGATGGAATAAAAAAAAATGTTTAGGCACCTTTTTCCGAGATTACAATCACTGACAGTATCAAAAAATATGACTTCTTATCTCGAGTTGAGCAATTAGAGCCACCGTAAACAGCACAGATGTTCTCCATTGTTTTGAAGACAAAACGGACTGTGCGAGTGTTTTGCCTATAACTCACTCAACTGCGCACCCTCTAACATGACACGTCCTAGGTGAGTTACCAGACAAAAAACGGTTCATGTGAGCCCTTATGATGAAAAATACGAATGGATGTCATTTTCCCTTGCCTGGGTGCAGGTCACTGGTACCACGTGGAAACATGGGTCCCTCTTCTCATAGACTCACCACCTGTGGGAGGGGCCAAAGGGGTGGCTCCCAACCAGCAGTTCATAATATCCGACCCTTTTTGAAGTCCTTGTATGGGGTCGTGGAGAATGCTGCCCTTGGGGGTTCTCTCATTCTGCTGAAGGGCTTCAATTTATCTATTTTATATCTTGGTGCTCTTTGGAATTGATGTATATATTTGTAAATTTGAGCTTTATTGCATTTGTAGCAAATGCCCCCCAGCCATGCAGCGCTGCCCAGCGACGCTCCATTCCGTGCTCCCCACATACACAATGAATGGGGTTAGTAATAGCGTGCTGTGCCCAGCAAGTTCATTGTGAAAAGGGCTTCACAAGCCGCATGAAACTGGCCAAAGAGCAGCAGGCAGCTTGCCAGTCGCAGGTTGGGCAGGCCTGCCACAGATGTTGAGCTTGTCTTCTATTAATGAATGTACTGGACTCTGATTGGCTGTGGCTACACAGCTGTCAAGTGATTTTTACACTAGTTAAATTTTGTCCGACGAGAGGCTGAGACAGATATTTGTTTTTGTTTTTTAGCAGGAATGGAGACAATGCACGCGCACACACACACACACACACACACACACACACACACACACACACACACACACACACACACACACACACACACACACTCACCATATTTTCCGCAGTATAAGGCACACCTAAAAGTATGCATTTAATGTCCTCAAGAGCAGTGCACCTTATAATCCGACGCGCCTTATATATGGATCGGTATTCTGATTTCTTGGGCGTAGTATTTTGAACAGCTTTGCTACAGCTGCAGCGGTTGTGAAAGCTCTATATAAATAAAGCTGTATTGTATTGCATTCCCTTTAGAGTAGCTCCATTTACTGGATCCATAACACAACCATAGGCACTATTGTGGCTTTTATTCTATGCGCCTTATAATGTGGAGATCCCTATACATGAAAACAGTTTTTAAATAGGCCATTCACTGAAGGTGCGGCTTACACTCTGCAGAGCCTTATAGTGCGGAAAATACGGTGTGTGTGTGTGTGTGTGTGTGTATATATATATATGTATATGAGAGAGAGCGAGAGAGAGAGAATTGCTAGAATGAAACATGATATAGCGAGGGATCGCCGTAGTTACAGCTTAGCCACAGTTCATGTTATGTTATTCCAAAGAAGAACCCCAGCAATAAACAAATCATGGCAGGCAGTTAGTAGATTCCCGTTGATCCCTTGAATCAATGCTAATGGCTAACCCCGTATTCCCATGTGAGTGCTAGTGAGCATGCTATATCGCAGATAATAGGCAGTGTTAATGACAGGGGGTCCAACCATTCCCCCAGCTGAGTCTTGGGCTAATATGCTTTGGTCACCTTTTGTTAACATTTCTATCATCAACAGATTGCATCCATCAACAGTGCATTACATTAATGCCCCTTCCTGTGACTCAGCTGCGCAAAGCATGGATGTGTTTTCTCCCGAGAGGCAAAAGGAAGAAGGAAAAACATATAAAAGCAATACAGCAGGTTGTGTCACGTGCAATGAGCACAAGATCATCCCATTTCTACACAGATACTGCAACCACTCCTTCATGTCAGTTAGCATTATTTGTGCACTCGGGGCAAGATGCAGAGCAGGAAATATGTGGATGTGTTGCAGATGGGCACACGTACGGCATGTCTCTAGTGGCTGTGGGACAGTGTACCATGAATAAATTGTGGCGGCGCTCGTAGGAGATTGCATTCAATCACGATGCATAAGGTGTCAATGCTGCATCCTGTGTGCATGTAACATGCAATTATCTTCCACAACATTGCTGACTTGGGGCTGCTAGGAATATGGATCTGAACTTACTGTAAGTGAAAGGATTACTAATAAATGTGGCCAAAATCCAAAGTGAGGTGCTAGTCCATCTGAGAACTGCCCAAGCTAGATGAGGAGACCAAATGGGCTCAGTACATAGTGAGAGTCATCATTGCCTTCTAATTACAATGTCTACAGGTTCAAATTTAGGCAATTTTCAGAGCAGAGGTTCACATGGGTAACTTTCATGTAGCTGGTGTGCGATCGGTTCAATCAGACCCATTCACACTGACTGACTGCTCGAATGTGACATCATTGTATCCGCTGTTTCCCCTCGGGCTGTCACAATTCTCCCCACAATTGACAATGTCATGACAGAAACTGCTGTTGAACTCGTTGGTTGAGCAGATTTATCCTTGACATATCATTATACCTGTTGACCACATCTGACTGGAATTGCCAAACAAATCAAGTCACACTCTAATGTGAGCTTACCCTGTTCTGTTCCTCAGCTTTGGATGCTGCAGTACTGTAGTAGTAGAGATCATTGCCCCCACTTTGCTGTGGCACTGTTTTCCTGTTGCCCTCAGTCTGGTCACAGGTAAACTCTCATTATCCTCTACTGATCCTGTTTGTTTGCCCGTTTATTTCCAAATGATTGTTTTGTTTTATTTTTATAAATGAGGCGTGGTTTCTGCAGTTGTCCCAAGATTCTGGAAATCTGGCTAGCTCAAACTGAGGAGAGCAGTGTTGAGTCGAGTTGGTGAAGTGCTATAATCATGTCTGTGTGTCATCGGCATCTATTTCCTCTTGCTTTTAATTATGTTTGTAAAGGCAGCAGGTAAGTTGGGATGTTGCGTTGAACATACTGTATATAAAAGCCAAATACTGTAAAATGATTTGCAAATCTTGTTCTACCTGTATTTAACTGAATAAAATACCAAGACAGGATACTTAAAGTTCAAACTGATAAACTTGTTGTTTTTAGCCAATAATGATGAACTTTGAATTTTACGGCATCAACACATTCCAAATAAGTTGGGACAAGTGGCAAAAAAGACATTACTACAAGAAAGTTCAGGAATTCAAATCAAACACCTGTTGGGAACATACCACAGGTGAAAACGCGAACCAAACAAATATCGGACCATGTTCTTGGCTCACTTAAATGCACATAACCTCTATAAATGTTTTATTAAGCGCTTTGTTACAGTTGCAGCTGTTGTGAAAGCGCTATATAAATCAGGATGTATTGTATTGTAATGTTTTGCAAAAACGCCGGAGCTGCAATCCTTTGCAGTATAAAACCTAAATGCGGGTTGTGAACCAGTCTATATGTCGTATCTAGTTCAGTCCTTGCTGAAATATTAACATGCCAATTTACCTTCATTTTCCAATGCATCTAAAAGCAAAAGGCCATGTCTCCCTTTAAAATGTGTGCTTTGTGAGGCCCGGTTGATTGACGTAAAGAAAAATGCAATTGCATTAAAGCAATTGTTTATTTCCAGTGAATAATGGTATGAATGATGCATAATGTTGTATACATAAATTCCGAAAACAAGAGCTTGTATGGCAGCAGATGATCCTCCCATCACAGGCCATGTTTTCTCGCTCATAGGCAGGGTTAAAGAATCATAATGTAGCCTATTGCATTTAGCAGGTCACAGAAATTGATTTACTTTGGCTTTTTTTTTTTTGTAAGCACGGCTGTGGTGGTATTTTGCTCATACAGTCAGGAATGAGCCTTTGCCATTCTGCCTAATCTACAACCATGTCCCAGTGGGGAGAAATGACTTGCAACAGGAAAACCTGCATGAATACTAATTTGTCTACTTGGCTTTAACAGCTTTTGCTTGCCTGTCTCATAGGAATATGTAGAACACGATGTCTTTCCATCTTTTCATATTAATTATTCCAAATGAAAATTGGGATATCAAAAGATGAGTGTGTGTGTGTGTGTGTGTGTACTCATGGGAATAGGTCTAACCAGGAACTCTTGGCTCTCCCTCCTAAATGTGGTTAATGAAAATGCGATTTGTAGCATCTCAAGCAGGAATATGGCAATCTACATTTTGGAGCTCATAGAAAAAGACCAGGGCTGGTATTACGAAATGGAAGAACTATAATGACCTTTTTTTTTTTTTTTTTTTTTTTTATAACACTTCTATATTTGGTGTGTTAGTGCATAACAAAGTTCTCTGCAAGTGACTGGATGGTTCTCTGTGCGTCATGTTTCGGCTCTGTGTGTGTTCGTTTTCAGCACCAGCTGGAGTGGAGGGCGTGGCTCTTCAGCAGGTGCACCTGTGTCTTGTTACCAATCAAGCCCATCATCTATTTAGGGATTGCCGAGGTGCCTAGTCACTGGCGGATTATTGACCTTGCTTGCTGTCCGTCCACCGTCAAAGAGATATTTTCTAGACCACTGGGAGGGAATTCCGGTTCCTTGAGAGCCATATCATGGCTGTTTTCGATCTCTCCCTACTTCAACACACCGAATTCAATTGATGATGATTGTTTGGGGCTTCTACAGAGCTTGCTGATGAGCTGATTGTTTGAATCAGGTGTGTTGAAGCAGTAGCATTTTGTGGAATTTTTTTGTTTTGTTTTGGTAATATGTAAGTTTTACATATTCTGTGTTATTTGGGCTACTTTAAAATGTTGGTGTGGGTATACAACTAGCAATAGCTGCTAACTAGTGGCTCTTGTAGTTGCATGGAAAGCCCCGTGACAACCGGTGGGAATTCGCACACTGGAGGATTCAAAAATATATTTTCATGTCCTAACCATGTTGGGATGTGGAAGCAGAAGAAGGATGCTACACATTGGGCTCTATTTTCATGGACAGCATGCATGCACTCGGGCGTAAAAACCGGCATTTATGTCCAGGTGCCGGACCCTTTTAATGTGTTTGGGAATTTGACATACTGCGCTGCGTCGTGCTGGGCATTCGAGCCGACAAAGGGCAATTTGATGGCTGAGAGTAGACTAAACATCAGACAAGCTTGAAACACTTCTAAGTTGTGGTGCAGGTGGTGTAATATGATTTTGGTGATTGAAGGCCCACTTCACAGCAGATCTGTCATTATCCTGGCCCAACTTTACAGCAGCCATCCATGGAGGTCTGCGTGCAGTTTCTTTGAAACATATTTTGCGCACTTCGATTTATAAATACATCTGAATGTGTATGGTGCAAACTATTTAAAAAAAAGAAATAACCAGCATTGGTACTTCTTTTACATTCTCCAAACACACATGACACCACTGCAATGGGCAAAAAACACACCTGTACCTGGTGTTCTAGATGGCCTCCAAGGACCAAATGACTTGCTTGGAGAACTGCTAATTAAGAGTTTTGGCGTAGCCGCTTGGACCCCCCCCCCGACAGGCCATTGTGGAACTTCTATTTCATTATTCTGTTAGTTATACAGTAATGTTGTCCATTCTGGGGCCATTTGAAAGTTAGAGCTAGAGATCTACAATGCGCCATCAGACTTTGTTATATAAACCATGCAATTTCAACAATACCATATAGTAGCAAAATAAAAGAAAATATATATCTACATTTTTACCAAAGACACTTTCTATATGTAGGCAGAGAACCTTTGTATATGTCACACACACACACACACACACACACACACACGGATGGGCACGCACGCGCACTTCCTATAGCATCTCCATAAAAAGGCTCCATGCTGAACACATTTTCTCCTGGGCCTTTTGTATACTAGAACCTCACCTGTTTTTTAGAGTGGGGGCAGAGGGGAGCCAACCTTCCAGGCCCGACTATGGGGACACAGCCGTTGTCTATAACCCACTCTCATTCATAGACATCATTCATATGGAAATCACCCTTGGACCTATTGTTCACCCGCTGCACTTTCAGATACTTGCTGAATCAAGTGATAAATGCAGTGGCCCCATCGGAGATGTTCTCCTTGTAATGAATAATATCCAATATGTTCAAAGATATTATGCAAATAGGATTCCAGTTAATTAAACATCACAGTTCTTCTTTTGGTGTGGGAAAGTTTTTGGATATTACAGTATTCCTCTCTGTTTAGACACTAATATCCATCACTGACGGATCTTATAATTACTTTCCCAGATGAGACTAATTAAAGGTAAACGTTTTAAAGAGGTTGTTCGAACTGTTTGAGCAAGTCAGTTGTTATAGGCATAATGGCCATTTCACATGGCACTCGCTCAGAGTGAAAGCGTTGCGTGGTTGCAACATTTGTATCTCTGTCTGCTTTGTCATGCTTCTTTTTCCACATGTGGACTAAGGACGCCACTAAGGGTGTGTAAGGTGAATCAGGTGATTCCTAACCTGTTTCTAATTGGAAGTATTTCTCAAACAATGTCGCCTCTAAGCTGCACGCTGCTATGACACTCCCAGCGCATTAAAACGATTTTAACCCGAGTTGTCTTCACTTTTTGAATTTTCATATTTGCCAAATATAAAGAAATTGAAAACTGTATTTTGTGATGGTTGATCTGTTTGGGACCAACAGGTGGCTACGTAGGTCTCCTCCTACAGCGGCACACCTGTTGGTCATCATGTCATTAGCAGATTTTCTGTTAAAAGGACTCCCGGCTCCACCCACCATCATTGTTGCTGTCACTGGCTCTGTTGGTTAGTGTTTGTGTGTTCCTGCCATGGAATTTTGTTTGTATTACTTCCACCTTGTTTTTTTGTCACTTTGGGTTGCTTTCAGGACTTTGTTTGTTCTGGATTTAGCTTTCTCAGTGTTTTGTTAATACAGTTTGTCAAGTTCACCCTGCTCCTCCCTCCTGCCTGCCTTTTGGGGTCTTCTATCACCACCACATTGTGATATACTTTGCACATGTGGTTGATGGAGCGCGGGGGAAAAAGTGACCCAAAAAAACAATCAAACAAAAAAAATGAAATGCAAGGCAAGCACCCAGGTCATGTAGTCATTGTCACATGGCCCTTGCTCTCCACTTGGGCTCCCCATGTATTAATTTTAACTGGTCTTAGGTAGAAACCTACGTGGCTTCTTTACAGTGGTTTTAATGTATAACATTTTATTCCTCTCGTGCAGGACTGGGTCTCTGTGAGGTTGAAAACGAAGAGCCATCAAAAAGATGGGGGGGGGGGAGTTACAATGTATTTGACAACAGGCCGGCAGCTGACGCAGCACTGTCCACTAGTCACCTCAGTAATCCACTCATAATGGCGGACTATACTTTGTATAAAATTAGTGCTGGTGTTCAGTCAAAGTGGCAGTTTAAGCGAACACAAAAGCAAAACGTAAAACATTTTGTTTCATTGTCATACTTGAAATGTTATCGAAGTGCGTTGCCTATGAAGCTCACTCAATTTTATTTTCTTCTCTAAAATGTGTTAATCACATCCCGTCTATCCATCCATTCTGTAGCCGCTTATCCGGGGTCGGGTCATGGGCGTGGCAGATTTAGCAGGAACCCCAGACTTCCCTCTCCCCAACTCTGCCAGGGGAATTCCCAGGCTAATTGAGAGACATTATCACAGGTCAATTATATTGATTTAGGAAAACGTCCAAAACCATGCATCAATATTTTGAACACCGTGTTTAAAATGAACCAAATAGGATGCAAACTTCAACTAGTAATCAACCCAAAAAAATCTGACAACTTCTGTTTTCCCTGATAATAATTGAAAACCATGATTGTCATACGTATTTCAGTATTGTTTTGGTTATCTTATTTACCTACATCGGCTGGAAGATACAGTGCAGTAGTGCAAACATTTCTCACTCACGCGTAGACATTGAAGCGAAATAAATAGCAGTGCAGCAAGTAGGAGGTATCGAATATTTTCTTAATACGAAAACAGGGGCATTCGCTAGGACAACTTATAACAATGAGTTAGGCTACACTGAATAAATGTTGTCGCTTCAACCCTCAAGGATAAAAATCACAACTTTTTGCTGGAGATTATTTTTTTTTGAAACACCAACTGTGCTCATCAGTGGAAAAGATTGTTTAAGTCTCAGTTAAGTAAAAAATAAGTAGATAATGATGAGTTATATGAAGGAGGGAAAAACCAAAACAATCTTGTATAATTAAAAGCACAGCCTTTTGTCTCTTAAGCACACATACCAAAGAAGCTGCCGAGGAGGCTGCATCCGAATGAATGAAGTTTTAATTGAGGCGGGAGGTACAAATGACCTTGCTGTAAATGATTACTTAGTGACTGAAAATAAAAGAAAGGTACAGGTAGAATGGAAGGCGCACACACTTCAGAACCTCTGGTTGTCTAGCTAACGGCAACATCTCGCATGAGAGCAAAACCATGGCATTGCTTGACAATGTGTTGAGTTGTATTTGCTTTCATCCGCACTTAATCTAACATCAAATCAAATTAACTGCGCAAATTTGAAAGTGGCTTTTCTCAAAGAACATACAAATGTTTCAATAATGTCTCCTGCATGCCCAAATCTAACAACACGGGCGCTCTGATCAGGAAGGGGCAGAGCCGGGCTCTTCCTGCACAGAGAACTGCTTGGAGTTCAGGGGTCACTCCTTAAAACCTTCTATGACTCTGTGGTGGCCTCAGCCATTCATGATGGCATAGTCTGCTGGTCAGGTAGCAGCTCAGCCCGGGACAGAGACAGACTGGAGCGACTGATCAGGAGGGCCAGCTCTGTCCTGGGCTGCTCCCTGGACACTCTGGAGGAGGTGGACAACAGGAGGATGCTAGCCAAGCTAAAAGCTATGATGGACAGACCCTGCCCCGGCCTCCAGACCACCCTAACAGCACTGGGCAGCTCCTTCAGCCAGAGACTGATACACCCTCGCTCCAAGAAAGAGAGATACCACCGCTAGTTCCTGCCGACTGCCGTCAGGCTATTGAATAGACAGACCTGAAAACATGGACCCACCCACACTCACCCATTTAAAAATGCTTATATTTATATTTTATATATGTTTATATACTTTTTGTTCTGTTGATGTGTGTGTCTATTTTTTTATTTTTTTTTGCCCCTGTTAGTCACGGTTGGCTCAATACAACGCAAAACACAGATGACTATTGTATATGCTAATCCTGAAGCATTTGCACAATTAAAGGCATCTGTAGAACCGACACAAGCACATTTGGGCCATGCTAACACTTTCTAACCTGCGGGGGGGTTGTACGGTGCGGAGGGACGCTGCTCTTCAGATGGTTCACGGGTCATGCGGCAGTGTGCCGAGAGGCCATTGTGCTTTGTCATTTAACAGGTGACTCACATCACTACACTCAAGCATGCCGAAGGCAGAGCACTCGGAGATGCTTGCGGCATTCAAAATGGATGATTTTCAGTCCAGTGCAAACAAATCGCTTTAAAAGATCAGTTTAATCTATTTCGAGCTGCTATTATGAGCCAGGAGAGTTGTTCACATAAAGAGACTGAAGCAGGGTTAACAGCACAGCGTTGGGCAACTCTTCACATGCGGCGTGAGAGTTGCCAACTTTATTATGTTTTTTATGACAACTGTACCAAATTTACAATGCAGAATACGATATTAGTAGTCCGAGTGGAAAATAACATTAACCAAGCTGTGTGAACAAGCCCTTTTATTGAAACGTAGAACTTTGAAGAACACATCACCGGGCAAGCATCAGTCATAGAAGTCATCCGTGTTGTCGTCGTTTGTGTCAGAAGTTTTCGGGTGCAAGGCTGCTTCGATTTCGGAGTTTGTGTCATCTGACTCCTCCCAGAGGTCTACAACACAGTAAAAAAAAATATATATTTATGATACCACTGCCGAATATTTACAATTGTATGACGCTTAAGATCCTCTGCTTACGTTTGTTAACCTGCTCAATCGACACGTCAGAGGCATTCAAGAATTTGAATGTTCTGATAACTACAGCAAACCTTGAAATAGCACAAATAAAATGTCAGTGCATTTTATTTTAGCCAGTCTTGTATATATAAATGCAATTTATCTTGACGAGCAATGTTATGAATATGTATGTCGTACTGCGGCAGCATTCAAATGAGCTCAAAGTGTAATTCATGTTGAAGGCTGTAAGGTCAATGAATTTCTGCTCAAGAAGAAATAAGACACCAGTTGGCCATCCATTCCACCGGATAAAGGTACAATATATAATCACAAGACACAAGATTAGGTTTTACCTGAACAATTCAATATATCATTTGAGATAAAATGGTGACAAAAAAACATCTATTCCTCTTTTACAAAAATAATGCACAGGCGTTTTTATGCAGTCAGAGAAGATTAAAAGGACCGAATGAAACAAACGTCAAAATGGTCCATTTTTTTTTCTCAGAAAAATGAAACTGGAATCATTTTCAATGCCACTAATGCCTCTTTTTCATCGCCAAAATCCAAACCTCTGTCTTACTATACATGTCGGCAACAGAACTGGACACCAAATTCTCTGTGTAGCCCACCAGTGTCAAACTCAAGGCCCACCACATCATTTTATGTGGCCCGTGAGAGCAGCTCAAACATGTCAACTTCCATGATCCTTTCTAAAATGTCTACCAAAATTTTAAATACTCATATGTAATAAATAAGAGATATATTCTAAGCATGTTCTTGTTACCAAACAGTTAAACAATTATTCTTGATTTCTTTATATAGATTTAGTCATAACGGCCCTCTAAGTGAAACAGTAATTAAAATGTGGCCCGTGCCAAAAATGAGTTTGACACCCCTGGTGTATCCGGTGTGGACAAAGGCATGTAATATAATATTCATTAATTATTTTATGCATCATTGCTCTCGGGTGGAATTCCCCCAACATTTTTTCCTCCTTCTCGAGAGGGAGTAGCTAGCGTTTGGGTAGATGGCTTTTTCCGCCCATGAGCGCCGCCCGCTTCTGCCCCAGCGCGTCTGCTTGGCAGCGAGGCCGAGACGTCCCGCCACTCACCCACCCACCCTATCGACGAGCCTCTCGTCATTTGTTTTGAGTATAAAGTTAGACCCATGTGTGTGAATGCTTTCCAGTTAAAAACTATGCTTCCCCTGATGCGGATTTAGCTCTTTTAAAGCATTTTCTGAATTAATATTTACATTTTTTTCCCTTGCACTGTCAGTAATTTTAGTAATCTATGTTTTCTTTCTGCAGTGTGTTTTAATGTCTTACGAGTGCAGAGGTGCAGGGTTCGATTCCGGCTCCGGCCTTGTATGTATGGAGTTTGCATGTTCTCTGCGTGCCTGCGTGGGTTTTCTCCGGGAACTCCAGTTTCCAAAAACATGCATGGCAGTTTCATGGAACACTCTAAATTGTACCTAGGTCTGATTGTGAGCGGAAATGGTTGTATGTCTATGTGTGCCCTGCGATTGGCTGGCAACCAGTTCAGTGCCCGCCTACTGCCCGAAGACAGCTGGGCTAGGCTCCATCAACATAATGTGACCCTGTTCAGGATAAGCAGATTAGAAAATGGATGAAATATAATGTAACTATAACTATAAAATCCTTTCAAACATTTTACTGAAATCCTGCCATGTACTCAAATACACAATTTGGTCGTGCGTGTGAGACAGCCTTTCACAAGTGCAAGCCATTAAGAGTGTTTCACTTGAGTCTATGAGAGCATTTCAGTAGGTGGTTAACTTAATTTCAAATTGTCCCATCGGGGTCGCCACGGTGAGTGACTTGCATGATTTGTTTGGCACAGTTTTTACGATGGATGCATTTCCCGACACAAGCCACCCATTAGCCAGGCATGGGACCTGCACAGTGCGTGGCAGGTGATTCTGAATTACTCTACGTCCCAGACGGCTCTTCATACAGTGTAGGCCAATGATGCTGAGTAGATTTACATTGCAGTAATGAACACGAACATGTCTCTTGACCGCCCACTTCAAGGTGTCGTCCACCTTTTGCTCATCGTCGGTTGCGATAAACTCAAACACCCCCGCGACCCTCAACACAAGAGAGAATGCATGGATCGCTGGATGTCTGTGACCGTGCAAATAAAAATGAGCCTTGTCTAAAGGCAGGCTTGTTGATATAGCTCTTGTATGAGATCACATGAAATCACGTGGGTGTACCCAGAGTTAGCAGTAATGAGGGCATGAAAACAACTAACATCCCAATGATGATGGCAATCTTGCCCCATTCAAAAATCAGTGAAGGTTCGGGGAAGGATTACTTAAAGATGGTTTCATTTAATCAGAAATATAGGAGCTTACTAAAAATCAGGCCAATAATGTTTCTGATTCATGATTGTGGAAAAGTATTATGTGCATTTTACTTTTTCAGTAAAAGGGATTTACCTTCAAGGTCTAATTCTGGCTTTCAAGTTCTCTCAAAGGGATTTAGTTTGAAGGTCGATTTCTGGCTTACAAGTCCTCAAAAAGCATACAGCTGCTTGGAAAGAAATTTTCACTTTAAAGGCTGGCATTCACATGAAACTTAAATTCACAGAAATATATTAAACGTCTTTGTCTCTATATGCCTGTACTACACAATTAACCACTTTTGACAAAGTCTTTACAGACGGTTCATCCGTGTCACACTCAAGTGCAGAGAGTGGCCAAGTGGAACACACACATGTAAACAAGACTGTATTTGTATCCTTCCTTTGCAAGCGTGAGAACCATGCGCTCTACTTTGCTCCTAATTAATCTAGCCGAACAGAGAATCATTGGAAGGAAAATTCTAACAATAAGATCCATCTTCTGCGCTTAGAGTTGTTGCAGTTCATTGAGTCACATCCATGATCCAGCATTTAATCCACTGTAGGTGGTGTTTGGTCAATAAATAATACATATAAGCCATTCATTTTAATATGTAGACTACAAACGATTTCAAGTGAACTACGTGGTTTTCAATACGCTACTAACCTTTTGACTGCAGGGCAGAATAAATCTTGGGGTTCACCTTGTCTTTCCTACAAACAGAAAGGCAACGATCAGTTTTTGTCTCGTTGTAGTGATGGCAAGTTGCTTTGAAATGACAGAATGTATCAGTGGGAATTGTAACACTGTCTCACACTGGATTTCAAAACCGTAACATGTATTTGCAAAAAAGACAGTGAGGTTTTTATGACTATTCTGGTTGTACATCACCACAAAAATGAATTGGGGTGCCAAGGCGTACATAAGGGCAAAGTATACCACAGGTTTGACACCTGTTTGAGATTGATATAAGGCCCCTGTCACACCTTGAATACCTACTAGCTGTTCTCCAACATCCGTGCCTTTCGGAACTGCAATACGCTGCTGCATAGCGTGCAGCAGCGTATTGCCGGCGATCACGTGGCGTAGTCTATAAAAGGCTGGCGCCGACGTTGCCGACGATCACGTGACGTAGTCTATAAAAGGCTGGCGCTCGACGTTTCAAATCATAACTGCACTAGACATTGCAGTACCAACATCTGTTTGGGGACTATCCCCCGCCCCGGTCTAGTTAAAATGGTATAACCCAAGAGGCAAGGTGCGGCTTGCCATCGTTACTGTGAGTTGCTATTCACGCTATTAAAGCAGCAATCAAACGCCATTATGACTTGTGTCATTAATAAACCAAACAACATCAGCGTCATGGCAAAGAAAAGTCTGGGGAGCTCATCAAAGGTCTCGCAGAGGCTCATCCCATCACAGCCACTGCAGCCTTCGCCAACTCGTGCGTGACAGCCTGGTCAGCATGTCCAAGCGCAAGTTCGAAAGGCACGGATGTTGGAGAACAGCTAGTAGGTATTCTCGGCGTATTTGGACTTATGAGTAACCTACACTTAACGTGTTTGAACGTGTGCAACGATCGCATAACTTACCTATTACTTATGGCCTGCGTGATACGGGACGTATAGCCATACGCTGACATCTGACGAGAAATTTTAAGCATGCTTAAAATTTCTCGGCATTCTCGACGATTTCGACGTATACCAACGTGCTTCAGCGTGCTGTTACGTATACAAAACTTACCCATAACTTAATTCGACGTGCGCCAGCGTATTTGCCAAATTTTTCCTACGTCGGCATACGCTGGCTAAATCGTCAAGGTGTGACAGGGGCTTGAAACGTCGAGCGCCAGCCTTTTTATAGACTACGTCACGTGATCGTCGGCAATACGCTGCTGCACGCTATGCATAAATTAGACTATCGTTGGGCATAAGTTGTGTACGCCGGCAACACGCTAGGCATTCGTTGGAATAAGTTATCTATAAGTTATCGAAACGTTCTATATAATTTACTGATACGTTATGTATACGTCCAGCCCGTTATGAATGCGCTATGTATACGCCCAGAATTGAAAAAAAAAATCGATAATTCAGCGTATGCCAGCGTTTTAGGGAAAATCTGAACGTCGGCATACGCTGGCTGAATCGTCAAGGTGTGACAGGGCCTTTAGTTATTCAAACGGGAGAAACACTTTCCCCAAATAACATAATCTGAGGCAATAGTTAATACCAGAATTAACTCGTTGTTACTTATGAATAATTCGGCTTACAAACAGCCTCTCAGAACTCATTGCGTATAAATATATATCTCACACATACACCCAGAGTCAAACCTCATTACAACACACCTCGAGGGACAAAATGAATCTGTACGTTATAACGGTAGTTTGTTGATAAAATGTCGCCAAGTACGATGTATAAACATGTCAATTACAAATACATGTATACGGTATGAAGAAAAAATGATTTTATTAGACATGAAACAAACAACTGTAGTGTTGCTATTTCATCTCTGAAAACATTCAGTCAGAAAATGAAAAGCTATCAATCAGTTGGCCATGATTTTGTTGCCATTACGCCAAATCGTCGACTTTGCCAATTCTTAGTCTCGGCTGAGCGAAAGTGAGAGACAATTTTAGCCTTCACAGAGAGCGAGATTTGCTTCTATTTACCAGACATGTTTTTAGACCATGTGCGCCGTGCCTCCAGAATGACAACAAAGTGCGAGTCGATCAGTACCGAAATAAGCTTTCCAGTGTCCCTAGTAACGAAGGCCTTTCCACTATTTTGTGAGAAAAAAATTGGTCGTTACAATGAAGTTTACTTTATAAAGGTGTTCGTATTCAGCAAAATCGGCAAATGGAAAATGAGTTACGTGAAATAGGGACTTTGAAATGTGAAAGTTATCGGGGTGGAAATGGAAACGCATTATTTTGTGGAAGTGAATTTCTGTAGGTTGGCAACTATGTGTCATAGAGATAAGATTACTGGTTAAACTTGAACAATAATCAAGGAGAACTTGGCTGCTCCTGTTGAAAATGCACAAAAATGACTTCTACAAGGTCCTCCACTGAAAAACAATCCAAAGGCAGGGTTGCCAGGTTCCCATAACTTTGCTGATATCACTATGTAAATGTCTGACCTCCGAAACAGCTTTGATCTAACTCAATGCATATGTAATTAAGGCCCCGGTTCCACTTTAAAAGGCCTCCGCTTCAAATTTACATCATCGCAGATACCATTAATATGCTCAATCTACCCTCTATCTCCCAAGTTAGCGCACGTTTGTCATCCATATTGCATATTTGTGTGCTTCTTCAATGCTGTGCTGTTGCTTTTCTTAGATAGGGGAGGAAAAGGGGCAAGGAGGAAAATGTTTTCAACCATTCAGGTGTTCCTCCATTGCAAAAGGCAAATTGACACGAATGAAGACGTATGACTGTTGGAAATAAATTGTTGGAAAAAGTTATTGAATAATTTACACATTTATGCAAAGTACAAAGTTGGAATTGCAGGTCAGTGCCTTTGAGGTTTAGGTCTGCAGAGAAGGCCCTGACGGCATGCCACGAATATACATTTATATAATCGTGGAGTGATCAGACAGAGAGAAGCTAATCTTTAGTGCAAGGCACATGGCAGCCTGCCCGGAGTTTGCCAAAAGGTACCTTACAAACACTCAGACCATGAGAAAGAAAAATCTCTGGTCTGATGAGACAAAGATTGAATTCTTTGGTGTGAATGCCAGACATTGTGTTTGAGGGAACTGCTCATCACATGACCAAAACCACCCTGACAGTGAACCACAGTGATCGTAGCATCATGCTGTGGGGATGTTTCTCAGCAGTAGGAACTCGAACATTAGTCGGGATTGGTGGAAAGATGAATGCAGCAATGTAAAGAGACATCCTGGGTGAAAACCTGCCTCAGAATGCCCATGACCTGAGACTGGGCGAAGGTTTAACTCCAAACTGGACAACGACTCTCAGCACACAGCCAAAACAATGAAGGAGTGGCTTCAGGACAACTCTGTTAATGTTCTTGAGTGACCCAGCCAGGGCCCAGACTTGAATCCGAACATCTCTGGAGAGATCTGAAAATGGCTGCGCACCGACGCGCCCTTTCAACCTGATGGAGCTTGAGAGGTGCTTCAAAGAGGATAGTGTGAAACTGTCCAAAGATAGCTATGTGTCAAGCTTGTGGCATATTCAAAAAGAATTGAGGTTGTGTTTCCTACCAAACATGCAAGAACAAAGTGTTGGATCAAAGGCTGTGAATATTTGATGATTTATGTATTTGTTAAAAATGGTAAAGAATGTTTAAAAAATTATTGTGGGATGTGGTGTGGATCATTTTAAGGAAAAGAATGAATGAATTGAATTCCATGAATTCATTCCATTTTGAAATGAGGCTGTAACAACAAAATGTTGAAAAAGCAAAACGCAGAGAAAACATGTTAGTACCCATCCGATTCTGAAAGAAAAACATACTGTGTTCACAGGATTAAAGTGAACCTGACCTGTGACCATCTGACACTGGACGGTGACATTTGGACAGTGGAATACCTTGATAGTCTTGAGATTTCATTGGACCCTGCACAGATTCAGGACGCCCTATACTCGTGGAAGCAAAGCCGCCTCCAGAACATAACCAGGCCTCCTTCATGTTTCACAATTGGGACAGTGTTCTGAAGCTGATTTGTCTTGCCCAAAAGTTTCAGTTTTGCCAACTCTGCCAGGGTATTGCCCCAGAAGCTTTGTAGCTCGTCAAGATGCAGTGTGGCAAATTTCCGTTTCGGCTGTTTATTCTTTATTTTCAGCAGTGGTTTCTTCCTTGTCCATGATGGCTCAAACAAATATGACACTGATTTTATTTTGACTTTGACTTTCAATTTCTGGTTCGGGTTGTTCTGGGCTCTCTTGCACCCATTCATATAATCAGTTTCTATTTTCTTCCTGCATGTTGGGATGTTGGCTATGATCCCGTGGAGCTTGACTTTCTTAATATGGGCAACAGTGGGGCACAGGAAGATATCGTTTTTAGAGATGGTCTGATAACTTTTATCTTAATGTAACTTCCCTTTGCTTTGTTTGGCCCATGTTTAGTGTGGCACACATTATGTCACCAAACAGCACAGTAGCTAAGTGTCACCCTTTAAATAGGCCGACTGACCAATTACAAGTTTGAAGGCACCTGTGATTCTAACACAGAAGTTGAGCATGTCCCCATATTTATTTTCATCGTTTCGAGGGGTAACATCATTTTTGACCAGTTCTGATTCGAATGAACAACAACTCAAAAGCAATGTGTAATTTTCGTTAATTAATTTTCATTAAAGTTTCCTTCATCATTACTTTTGTCTGATTCAAGTTATTCCTGTGACCACCCTAGGTTTTTCTTTCATTAACACAAAAGTACCAACAATTTATTCCACTTGTGTCGCTAAAAAATAACATCAAAAATAGTCTAAGAGCTATACTATGATAAATTGAATATACTGTAATGCAATAGAAAACATAAGGTTTGGCAAAAATAATGCTTAAAATGTATTTAACAATCGCTTGCAAATCCAGACTGAGTGACAGAAAAAAAATGCTTTTGTTTACCGTAGCTCCATTTTTTTATGCTAAAGCATTTTTTTAAGCTCTTGCCACCCACACACAAATGTTAATAGCTCAACAGCACTTTTGCACAGCGGAGCTTGTCTAAAGGTAAAGGTAGACCCATCACCTCATCATTCCCATCAACTCCTACACCCATCCCAGCTGTGACCCCCCGCACAAACAATGTTTAGGCTAAGCTTGGATGTACTCTAGCGGGCCTGAATGGCAGGAGGATGTCACCCTTCGTGGGGGCAAACAACAAGAGGCAACTGTGAGTGCACCATGAGTGGGCACACTCTAACATGTGAGTGCTCTCTGCTGGCAATGGGTTTGTACTACAAGTGAGTGGAAGCAGCTGTGATCACAACAGTCTTTTGGATAGTGGCAGGCAGTCCAGCGGGGACAGCCTGTGACAGTGCTTGACTGCTAGTGTGACCAGCGGTAAAATAAAATGATAAATAACAAAAGGACAATTTTCCTCAGCGTACAAAGCCACCACGCAAAAACACTAACCATTCACATTATACTGCACCTGCACAATCTAAGGAGATAACAGGAAAAAAATGTATTAAAAATAAGAAGACAACATACCAATATTCCAATGAAGCTGTGCATAAAATACATCCATCCTTTCACCCATCTTCTAAACCGCCTATTCTCTCAAGGGTCGCAGGCATGCTGGAGCCTATCCCAGCTGTCTTTGGGCAGTAGGCGGGGCACACCCTGAACTGGTTGCCAGCCAATCATAGGGCACACATAGTGCTCAATCACATCGAGGGACAATTTAATACAAATCTGGAGTGTTCAATCAAACCGGAGTACCCAGAGAAAACCCACGCAGGCACGAGGAAAACATGCAAACTCCACACAGGAAGGCCAGAGCCGGAATCGAACCGTGCACCTTTGCGCTACGAGGCTGGCATGCTCAACAGTTGTCCATTGGGCCACCCAGATATCATATGCTGATTGTATTTTAAAATTTGTTTTTAAGAAGACTGTCAATGTTTTATTTACAGGACATTAACAATATTGTTAATAATTTTTGAAGGTTGATTTTTTTTTTTTTTTGCTGCTGAACACCTGCATTGGGTCTCATTATATTGTGCAAGTGTATTCAAATAAGTGACTGGTGATGATATTGTGAGAGGCTTCATATCACCCTTTTGAGTACGATGAATAAATGCAACATTAAAAAAAATATTAATTTAAAATCTAAAGACTTCCATCATCACTTACTGTTTGTCATATTTTAGATTGGTTTAAAACTCAAAACAAAAAATATTCCTTTATATTGAACAGAGCTGGCCAGGAATGGAAGAACATATTTTAGTCATGTAAAACTCATTAAAAATTTTTTTTTTTCTTCAGCACAAAGCAAGCAGGTAACATGTTTTTGCCCTCTTGAAATCGGAAACCAAATACTGTTCTTCCTCCCTTTCTGTGGACCTCCCCTTCCCTCAGTTCCTTTCTCTTGGCTCTCCCATCCTTCCCTCCTCCCAGTGAGTCGTCAGAGATCCACACATCGCCTACCCACAAGAGAAAGAGAGCGCTTCTGATTTTGACACTGAGTGATTTGAGGTCGAATGCTTGAGCACATCCTGTTGTCCGTGGCAAAGCTGTAAACCACTAATTGTTGTGTCAAGGTTTTTGTCAAGCAGGCACTAGGCACAACAATAACACCGGCTGATGGTGAGAGGATCTTTTCCTTATGTGTGAGTGTGTGTGTGGTCATCTACTGACGATTAAAAACAGGGTAAAATAAAAATAAATAAAAAAGAAGGTATTTCAAATTGCTAAATAAAAATAAGGACGGTGTAGTCTCTGAAATGTCCATGGGAGAAAGGAGCACAATGTTTCTTTGCACTAGAGGAAGCAGTGGCATGCACTTGCATACAAAGGGGAACAAGTGGTCTTTACATGGAGTGCAGCTGCTTATTAAGACTCACTCCTTCATGCATTATTCCTTTCATTCCCACTCAACCACAAAGTGATTTTACTTCAGCATTCAAAAAAAAACAGCAAAAGATTTGTAATAGGCAAATCCTGAATAAAGGTTGCAGATCAGTTGCTTCCCGAGCAGTTATAATACAATACACACATTTTATGTAAAAAGACTATTCTCTCAAACCCCATAATAGTGAAATGAGCACACATAAATGTGTTAAGAGTATCTCTTTGCATCTTGTATAGACTGCATGTATTTAATCTGTAAAGCTTATTAAGGCTTCGGTCATTGCTATGCAAAGCAGCACCCAGTGCTTTTCTCTCGCTTTTCATCCAAGTGCAGTGTTTGGCCAATGGGACTGGCCCCCCGCCTCTCATTCTGCATTCATAACATGCAACATTTGCACATTGTATCTCTCAAAGGCCCTGAATAGAAGGCCTTAATACTCATGTAAACAACTGCAAACCAATTACTTAATGAATCAGGCCCACACATAATGAGGAGCCTCACAAAGAGTTATAAATGATTTTTTTTGCACTAAAGCCTCTGCTTTAAACTACAATCCCCTCTGCTGTAGTCTAAGCTTAACAGACAAATCATAATTATTGTCTAAGACAACACAGGGGAGGACATTTTTGTATTTGGAGTCCAGCTTCATCCGCTTATTGATGTCCCTCATCAGCTCACTGACAAAAAAAAATTAAGCAAATAATGTAGAAGAGGGAGGGAGTTAGCAAAGAGGGAAAAAAATGCTGAAGGAAGGAGTAAGAGGGGCAAAGAGATGGAAAAAGGGCAAAGTGTGACAAAGTGAAACAGAGAGAAGCTGGCAGAGCATCCTGCAGTGTTATGCTTCTGATTGAGTGCTGGGCTTCTGGACCACTTGTGGGTGCATTTAAGTGCAAGAAGTGACTGTAATAAGTGGGCCGCTTGAAACTGACATCCAGGAGAAGATGAGAAAAGAAAACTTGTCACCAAAAGGTGAATTTAGGTTGACTATAGCACTTATTAGCATTGTTGCTAACCATAGAAAGATGAACATGAATGAATCAACCATTTAATCAGTGGAATTTATGTATATAATCCAAATCACTACAGTTTTGTACAATTCCTTTTTTGTTGTTGTTCTGCGAGTTGTGTATAGTCACATATATTTTGGGCTTCCAATGCAAATTAATAACATGGAGACAGGCAACATCTGAGAGGGTCTGGGTCTGAAATTGGCTCATGTTTATTAAAGAGGATGGTCCACGCACTGTGGCTGGCAGAGGCAGGCATCGGCAGCTATATGAGGACCACAATAGAGTCAGCCCATTAGCCCTTTCCTGGGCTAATAGGCAGACTGCAGCGCCTGCTTGCCAGGCCGGCGACATACAGCCTTCAGCCCTCGGATCAACGTGCTGCCCAGTAATCACATGAAATCAGAGAAGATTATTCCTCATAACGTTTATGCAGCCATTACATGAGCCCAAATGGGTTTTGTGGCGAAGGGGTGCTCTGAGGACCTGGTAGTCAATTGCAGATTTGATGAAGTTGTGTTGATATTCAAATGTAAGCACAATGCCGTTATCTTCTATGAGGCTGTTTATCATTAAATGTTCTTGAACCAGTCCACTTAGGGCTCTGATTTCAGCAGCTTCAATGCATTCGATGGTGAAAAATGAAAGGATGCTCATCTTTGTCAACACATCTTTGAAAGTAGTTGCCCTTCATCCTTCTTCTTGACAAACAGTTTGTATTCTTGCAGCAAGCCCAGAGGCAGTGACATTGTGACACAGATTTAGCATTGGGGCTGCTGTTTTGATTTGGATTTCTAAAATGGGTTTTGAACCTGTCAACACAGTGGGGTGGGGGGGCTTTAGGGGCCTTTTGTCTTTGTGAGCAAGTTAATGGGTGATGCCCCTTGATCTTATGGAAATGAACAGGGAATTATTAGAGTGGCCATGCAAATTTACATCAGCCACTTGGGTGTCTGGTGGCCCATTTCCTGTGGTCTGTTGAATAACAACAATAGTGGCTTTAAGACTGCAGGAACCAATTCCAGAACTTCCCTATGTAGCCTGGTAGTTTGTGTTATCCCTTTGTCCGCACACAAAAAGGATACCTGGTCCGAGAGGTTCCATTATGGTCATCCTTAGTACCGACAAGACACTCGGGTCTTCAGGTACAGTACTGACTGACGCTGATTGGTTGGTTGAACTTGGGAGTGTGCCAACTACTAACTGTTCCTGTACAGTATTCACCAGTTGTGCTAGCTTCTCTTGTCGAAATATTTAAGAATGGCAAAAAAGTGAATGGAAAGGTGAGCAGAAGAAGAGGTGCAGGCTCTTCTGAGCATTTTGAGGGGACGAATACATTCAGCAAACTTTAAATCAGCGACAAGGCCTGACCATGTTTACCACCTTATTACTGCCGAGCTAGACAAGGTCTGAAAACCCACAGCTGTACTGTGCACATGGAGATTTGTTATCCAAATGTAAAGTGCGTGATAAATAAAACCTATTATTATTATTGTTCTTACCAAGGATAAGGTCCTTGAGGTGAGGAGCAATTGGACCTCTCATGGCGATCATTTTTTACTGAAAAGAGCAAACAAGACCAGATACAATAACTTCATTTGGATATACTCCATACAATTTTCTTTAGAAACTTTGCATTAAATCCACCATAATTCAATGATGACAGTTTGTGGAGAAGTGGCTCACCAATGCTCAGGTTGTAGTCCTTTCACAGATATGTAACGAGAAGTGTACAAAAACATGGCACTATATTATTTAACTGAACCATTGAGCATCAGTGAGGAGCAATACAATTTAAATAGTCCTGTTGCATCACATACATTTGTAAATTCACTGCATAAGTTTTTCCCTTTCACTTAAAATGGTCAGAGGTTAGGCTGGGTCATTTTTCAAACATTTCGTTTAAAAAAGCATAAGGATTTTCAAGAAATTAAAATTAGCTTCACATTTGGATGTGATTAATTATGGTGAGTTTGTTGTGGTACAAAAAACACACTATTTTGTCATGAAAACAGAGTGTCCCAGTTCTTTGCTAGTGTGGATCACATTCCTTACCTGAGGGTTCATCCTCCTCTCCCTCCACTTCCACCGCCTCTTCAGAACTCGGCAGGTCTTCTTGCATGGCTAATCGCTTAAGTAACTGATAGGCTTTTGTCTCTGTTCAGACACACAGACACACAGACACACACACACACACACACAGACAGACACACACACACAGACACACAGACACACACAGACACACACAGACACACACACACACACACACACACACACACACACACACACACACACACACACACACACACACACACACACTTGCTTAAAAGCCAGGTTTCCTACTTTCAGGTTTCTGTATTTGATAAGCCAACATGCGAGTCGAGTCTTAAAATCTCACTTGAATGCGTCGGCGAATACACCAGTTTAACTGTTGATTCAAGGAAAAAGTAGTAATCTCAGTGGCTCCACAAGACGGACATCAGCAGTCATAATGTTTCTGCAACCTCTTCTAGGAGGGTAATGGCTAACTTGCAAGTTTGTAAAATTTATGATTAAATTTTTGGTGCACAAAATACAGAGGATATTAAAATTCTCCACACCCCTGTAGTATATAGTATTTAGTAATCTTGCATGAATAAAATTCTCACATGAACTCATTTTGATGGCTATGCACCATAGGGGTTCTCACGCATGAAAACACTCAGTGGGAAATCTGGTCACCGAGGGAAGTATCAGCTCACTTCATATTTCAGAGCAGCAAAGGGATGGGCAAACCAACTGCTGCAGGATGCCCTCACAGCTGGTAATCTTCAAGTGCAGCCGCCTTGCTACACCATTTTTAGATGGATAATGAGTACCTGTGACAGATCTCTTGCACTAACCACTGTTAGCCGGACAATTAAAGCAGAGTACATTATTCTGAGTTTTCCAGCATGTCTCAGCCTGGGACGAAAACATGGCTAGTATTTTGTATGAGCTAATTAGAGAGAACTAGCATCGCTCTTCAGGTGCGACTTTGACCCTGGTTTCACCTTGATCATGCTGCCACCGCCACTGCGTAAAAGGGCCTATTATTCACTGCAGTAGGAAGCAAACAAACCACCACATAAGGAAAGTGTGAATACTGGGACACAGGCGATGCCTTTTTACCTCTAATAGGAACACTTTCCACAGGGCTTTCGTCGTGGCTCTCCTCCTCAGCACTTTGTAGTTCTGTAAGGAATGGAAGTCCATAGAGAGATGCATGGGGGGTGGGGGGGATGAAATGGGAATGCAAGGTCTTTATTTAGCTCTGAATAGAATAAAGACCTGTATGAAAACCAGGCAGCGAAGGATTCATAATAAAAGGCTCAATGGTAAAATTGATTTATTTCAGAAAAAAATAGAAACTTTTAGTGCTCTGCGGTGGTAATTTTCAATATAGAGAAGCAGAAAAACTTCCACTAATAATCTACATTGCAGGTTTACTGATGAGTAAATGGGAGAATAGGTCATTGTATGAAGCCGATAGTAAGTTGCTTTAATTGGGAAATAACATAAAGCTCTCATCTTTTAGTGAATTTTTTTTGTCACGTGACAAAACCAACTCGAATCACTTTTCCTGACCTTGGATCTGTTGCTTTTGGATCCCACTGGCAGGCTTCACATCTCCATCATGAGCTAGGAATGAACGAGGGCCAGAAGAACAAGTAGAGTCACTCTCCTCATCTGCTGAGGGCCACTCCTCACTGGACCGGGAAAGCTGTGTCTTCAGTAGCACTTTGGCCTGCGAGCAGCACAAATTAAAACCAAACCATTAATTGTTCCCATTCAGTGAAGGAAGTGTTAAATTAAACTCAGTCCGATTAGGCATTTCATTTACTTGGGCCACGGCTGCTCGCACAGAGGTGCAGCTGCAGTTTGTGTATAATTAACACCAAGAGGAAATTATGCCAAAATCTCTCACCCGTTTAAACAGAAAGATTATTTTGCTCACTTTTGTTTCCACTCTCCCACTCTATCACTTTTTTTTTTAATTCACACACCCTCTTCCTATCAGTGAGATTAGTCAAACACCCAAAGAATGCAATCATCCTGGTGTTAATGTGCAACACGTTTCGCGTATCTCCCCTCTTGGCTGAGAGCATTGAGACAAACTGCTTTTCCTCCCTCTCCAGATCAGATTTTTATAATCTCTGGGGGCATGAGGGCACATAGTGATTTCCCTCCTCACCACCATTTCTCTTTTGTCATCAAAAGACATCACCATTTGCTACTTTTTAATGAGCACGAATGTGGAGCAAGGATAAGGACAACGAACAAGATAATTCCCACCATGACGAACCAAGAGTACATTGTGAATTCTTATCAGCGGGGAGATTGACAAATGTACATTCTCTCATTTTCTGAAGAGCCACAAACCGGTTTGCCACTTGGTAATTGATGTTACTGGAGAAAAAAAAACTTGATACAGCATGTCCCTGATACAGTATCAGACTTTGTTCCTTTTCTACTCAGATTTTTGTTAAATGTACTGTGGGCCAAGGGCTGTTACAGACCCGCGGCATTTTAAACAAATGATTTCAACAGTTAGCACTTGAATATTCAAAGAGCTTCTTGAGTGTGTACATGCAAGCTACAGGCTCCCGTTTTCCATAGTGGCTGTGCTGTGTCCGAAGAAGAGAATGGAAAATTGTAGTTGCTGTCATTTGTGCAGTTGTAAAAGGGGCAAGAGCCCAAACATGGGGGGGGATAAAAATGGAGGGAGTGCATAAAGTAAGAGATAAAACAGGAGGAACATTTTTACTCAGCCTTTCATTTACACACTGGGATACAATGAAGACGGACGGATGGCAGTGTCCCTTACGTTTGTTGGTTCATATTTTCAAGTGGCTCTAAAGGTTCCTTCTTTGCCTCTTCTCATTGTGTCCAAGGGCCTGAAGTGACATCTTCATCCCATATGGACCTCAGTGATGTTGTGTACAAAACTCACTCACAAAAGGCAGACATGTATACAGTACATAGAAGCACTTCCACAGGATAAAAAAAGGTTGATTTAATGGAAATTGTGGGACTGGAATTCTATCAAACCAACTGTGTGGATATCAATACTTATTGTTATTTGTCTTTCAGACAAGGAACAATTTTTGCTAACTTGAATGCTGTTTCAGACCTGGATGCACGGACCGTGACAATGCATCCTTATGTAGTAGTCAATAAATGGATTTAAAAAAATAGGATCATGACAAAAGGTGTGTAATGAAACCTAACTAAAATCCAGTCTAATAATTGTGGCGTTGAAATTTTAAATTTCGGCTGACATAAAGAAAGCCCAATGGAAATTGAATGTGCATGATATTAAAATGAAAATTAGGTCCTTCCATGAATCTGGACCAGCTGGCTGCTTCACTTTTGGGAAAGATATCAAATGAAGAAAAATCAATAAATAAATACATACGAGTGCTTGTCAGTTGAATATGCTGTATGAAATGAAAGATGACAAGCAGAGGGTGAGATTCGCTATAAGCACATGGGTCAGGGTTTCCCTTTGGTCTGGGTCAATGTGTGGAGCAATCTGAGGAGGAGGCAGCCAGGCTTTGGCATCAAACACCAGACACAAAGAGGGCTCCCTTCCAACAGCACTAAACACGCAAATAAATTCCGTATGCGTGCACACACACAGGTATTTGCAACGTTGTGTGGCCCACGTTTTTTGTGTCGGCCGCCACTTCAACTGTAGCTCGAATGATGCAAATCACATAGCTATCACTAGGGTGGTTAGAGAGTTAGTATGTCACTACAGGTTGCAGAAAACCTCAAGTAGAATCAAATATAACTCCAAGTGGTATCAAAAATGTTATTTCTTAAGCTGTTGGGACCGACCCCTGATGTTAGGTGGATTTGATAACCCACACTAAAAAGTTTGCTTTTCAATTTCTTCTCTCAACAGAAGTCAAACAGTAAATGCTCGAATTTTACAGGAGCATACAATGCTGTTAAATTAAGCTTTTGGTTATTCTTGTCTTTATTGATTAGTAATAAAGATCCATGCATCTACTCTCAACACCACTGATCCTGAAGAGGACCGCGGGGGTTGCTGGAGCCTAGACCCAGCTGACTTTGGACGAAAGGCGGACAAACTCCCGAACTCGTCGCCAGTCAGTCACAGGGCACATGTAGAGACGAAATCCATACACACCCACATTCACACCATCACTGAGTGGGGACTGATCCCATGCTGCCCACACACAAGTGAGGCGAGTACACCACTACACCATAAGCGACTTTTAGTCATAAAGATGTTCCTGTATTTTCAAATCATGTGAGACATCAGCCTTGAGGGTCAAGGTTGGGTTGTTGAGTAAAGGTTGAAGAACAGCAGTCTCAAAATCTGCAGGCACAGCACCAGTGGAGAGCAACAGGTTAATAATATTCAAGATGGAAGGTCCAACAATTGGAATTTCCCATGAAGATGTTACCCTGAACTGGTTGCCAGCCAATCGCAGGGCACACAGAGACCAGCAACCATCCGCGCTCACACTCACACCTAGGGACAATTTTGGAGTGTTCAATCAGCCTGCCATGCATGTTTTTAGAATGTGGAAGGAAACCTGAGTACCCTGGGAAAACCCACGCAGGCCCGGGGATAACATGCAAATGCCACACAGGGAGGCCGCAGCAGGGATCGAACCCACAACCTCTGCACTGTGTAGTTGATGTGCTAACCACCGGGCCGCCCACTGCACGATATTCAGAAAAAAATGCCGAATGACTTAGAGGTTTTGGACAGCCATTTTCAAATGATTGGTTGATTCTGATTGGTTCCCGGCGCAATGTCGACCAATGACAGCACAAGTGGATTTATCCCGTGTGCTGAATGACTGTTCATCTTCGCAACCCGGCCCAGCACCTTAGATTGTGCCTTGTCATGTGTTTACTCTCTGATCAGTGAATCATCACATGGTTGTGTTTGCTATGTGGGCTGCCGCTGCTCAACCCGTATTGTTTTGTGTTTTTTGTTATTGTAAAGTGTCCTTGAGTGTCTTGAAAGGCACTTATAAATAAAATGTATGATTATTATTATTAAAAGTGAAAGGGAGTACAAGAGAGAGAAGAGAGAGAGATTGGGCTTGTCTGAAAAAAGCAGCACGTCTCTCTTCGCCACCTCCTCATCAATACCGATTGTCTTATGATAAACATATCGGCTGTGAGCGGATAGCTCCGTCGCGGTTTTTCTCTTAACGCGGCAGGGTCCCGGTCCCCATTAACTGCAATGAGTGAGGGAACACTGTATATCCAATAAAACTACTGTATTAGAACAATTCAGCAGCACCAGCAGACTGAGTGTGCATAAGAGTGCCAATGCGTGCAGGGAA